>JAECUM010017771.1:0-36196 GCA_016617855.1 Megalonaias nervosa
AGATTAGCCAAATTGATGGAGCTCCAAATGCACCTGGAGTTGGCCAGGCGTCTTTCAGACGAACTGACTATGGAGGCCATAGCGGAGAAAGAAAGAATAGAGGAGGAGGAGAAGAAAAAGAAGAAAAGGAGGAGGAGGAAAGGATCCTGCCTCACCTCTTCATGAGACCTCAGTGTGAGGTGAAACCTGAGGTGAGGACACAACAACCAGTACAACCACCTCAACCACAGCCACAACCACAGAGACAGCCACAACCACTACCAGCAGCACAACGTCATCATCCACGGTTGTGGTATAGGAGAAGGATGGAAGCCTTCACTATCCCAGACACGGAAGATTGGGAGAGTGAAGCCAGTCAAGCCCCCTCTGCACTCCCAATCACACGTGTCAATTGGGAGCAAGATTGGAGTCGTCGTTGTGTGTGTCTGGTGCCCGCCCTGGGAGGTGCCTGCATTAGAAAGGTGCAATTGGATTTCAAGAAAGAAGAAAATAAGAGCCCTTCTCAGGGCTAGCCAGATCTCTAGAAAAGAGAGACTATTCAATTTGCCAATTCGTGTGAATGTAGAGTAGTGTGACTATAAATACTCACTCCTTTACTGATTTTGTGTGCGTGTGTGTGTGTGTGTGTGTGTGTGTGTGTGTGTGTGTGTGTGTGTGTGTGTTTCTACTCTTCCTTCGTTGGTGTGGATAGTAAATAGGTGTGTGTTTTATGCGTTCTCCTTCGTTGGTGTGGATAGTATATGGGTGTGTGTTTTTCTTCTCATCCCGATTGTGTGGATAGTAGATAGGTGTGTTTTATGCTTTCTCGTTCGTTGGTGAGGATAGTAAATTTGTGTGCTTTGTGTGTTCTCCTTCGTTGGTGTGGATAGTATATGGGTGTGTGTTTTTCTTCTCATCCCGATTGTGTGGATAGTAGATAGGTGTGTTTTATGCTTTCTCGTTCGTTAGTGAGGATAGTAAATTTGTGTGTTTTGTGCGTTCTATTTCGTTGGTGTGGATAGTATATGGGTATGTGTTTTATGCATTCTCGTTCGTTGGTGTGGATAGTAGATATTGGATTTTTCTTTCTCCTGTTCTTTTGTGTGTATTGGTCTTTGTCCCTATAAAACTTCCTTTATCCATATTAAATTCAATTCACCTACCTACCTATCCACCTACAGTATCGCGTATTCAGGTCAGCCAGTTCAGTGACATCACTGAAGCTAGAAATTTTGAGGCTATAAATATAGACTTGAGTTTTTCCAATGGGAATTTACACGGTATCGCGTATTCAGGTCAGCCAAGTCAGTGAAGTCACTGAAGCTAGAAATTTTGAGGCCATAAATATAGACTTGGGTTTTTCCAATGGGAATTTACACAGTATCGCGTATTCAGGTCAGCCAGTTCAGTGACATCACTGAAGCTTGAAATTTTGAGGCTATAAATATAGACTTGGGTTTTCCACAGGCTGTAGCTATAAATAGATGAAAGGATGAGAAAAAGAAGAAAAATGCACTGTAGAAGATGAGGTGCTGGTGGAGAAGAAGAAGGGAGGAAAGTAGAAGAAAACTAAAAGACCCCATTCAGGGCCACTCATATGTCTCGAAAAGATGTCTACTCTCTCTTCCCTAAAAATTTTTTAGTTGTTGTATCATTTATGTGTAATGAGTCAATCCATTGCCTCAAAAAGATTTACTCTTTCTTGCCTAAAACAAATTTTAGTTGTTGTATAATTTTTTATGTTTAACTCACAAAAACATTATTCTCTGTTGCAAGTGTCCAGTACCGTGACGTCACCCTACCTGTTCCATTCCTATTGTTCCCATGCAAAATTCCCATTGACGCTATAGTGTCCCAGGGTGTGGCATTAATCTTGACGCTATAGTACAAAGTAGGGTCCCGTAATGCTAATTCCCATTGTGGCTTTGTGGCTATAGTGTCCCAGGGTGTGCCATTTGACGCTATAAATCTTGACGCTATAGTACAAAGTAGGGTCCCGTAGTGCTAATTCCCATTGTGACTATAGTATCGCTTATTTTAATTTTTAATTTACAATTTTTCAGTTTCCGCGAAAGTCGATATGAGTTTAAATAATTTCAGTACTACTTTAAGTTTTGGTAACATTTTTAAAATATATCTATGGATTATTTTCAGTCTCCGCTAAAGTCGGGTAAAATTTCAGAATTTAGTGCTACACTTTGTCTTTGCCATTTCTGACAACCAAAACATCTGGCTAGTTATCAGTTTCCATTCAAGTCCGCTAAATTTTTCGGAAATTTAGTGCAATATTTTAAGTCACGGCAATCTGAATACAATCTTCCAGAGTTTTTCTCAGTCTCCACTAGAGTTTGGGACATTTTGGTAATCTTAGTACTACTTTTAGACTAAACAAATATAATTTAATCTTCTGGGATATGTTCAGTCTCCGTTAAATTCTGGGACAAAAATTTAGTAATTTTAGCGTTACTTTTAGTCACAGTCATTTGAATATTAATGTTCCAGATTTTCTCAGTCTCCACTGTAGTCCGGGAGAATGTCGCAATTTTTGTACTACTTTTAGTCTAAACCAATGTAACCTAATGTTCAGGGACATGTTTAGTCTCCGTTAAATTCTGGGACATTTTCGTAATTTAAGCGTTACTTTTAGTCACATCCATTTTGGCGTTAGTCTTTTCCTTGATTATAATTATTTATAGCATCATTATAATTATGCAAATTTATGAACACCGTCAACATAATTTCAGGTCTAGGTAATGCTTTATATATAAATCTCGGGTTTGTATTAGTATATGTCTCAGTCTCTACACACTTTGTATAGAAATGACACAGGTGGCATGACGTCACCGTACTACCTTGCTACATTGTTGCCGATGTCCAGTACCGTGACGTCACCCTACCTGTTATATTCCTCTTGGCGCTATACAGTCCCAGCCTATAGCTAGTCGCTATACAAAATTTTCATTGGGGCTATAGTGTTCCAGGCTGTGGTTTTGGGCCTAAAAATCGTGGTGCCATAGTGTTCCAGGCTGATTTTCCTTCTTTGGCATGATGAGGCCTATAGTATCCCACTAAACTACTAACAGGCTTGCCCATGGTATTCTTTCTACATCACAAGGGATTATTTGCTGATCTGTAAAATGTATGTATGTATGTATATGTGTCTGTGTAGGTATGTATGTGCTTTATTTCTGTAGAAATGTCAATATAATAGAACAAAATACACAAATGCATTTGACAACATTTACTGTCCATGCAACAGATAAAAGAATAATAAAACCTTTCAAGTAGAGGTAGTATCACATTTAAAAAGGAACTCGGTTTTTCATTTGCAATGATTCTGACGTTTTTCTTGCAACTGTATATTTCGCAGTGTCATCCACCACAGCCAGCTCACTGCCCCTAGGAAGTTCTAAAGCCGGACAACAGATTACATATACTCCCTATATCATTCCCCCAACTCAGTCACAGATCAATACAATGGGGTCAGGGTCGGGCGGATACACAATCAGATACCCAAATGGTTCTGTAGCGAATGGAACTGCTTCACAAACACCTTCCGTCCAATATCTCAGTGAGTAATTGACCATATTAGAATTTGCTCATCTGCAAAATCAACACACACACACACACACACACACACACACACACACACACGAGCATGCGCATAGTTTATTAGCTATTCAACAATTATCCCTCTAAGTTAACATCTATTCTTTTAAATATGAAATGCCTAGCTTGGTTGGCAAATGATAAAAGGGAAGAAAAAAAAAAATGGGAGTGGGGGAATACATTTCAATTGAACAGTTTTGACTTTTTTCCTCAGTCTGAACAAGTGTCGGTTTATTCATGATTTTCTGTTTCAGAACTCTCTTAACCAAATAATTAATTTGACGAGAAATTCTGACTGTATGTACACAGGCTTAAATAGAAATATTATCACATAGTTAGTACACTTTACATATATTGTGTGCAGTTAATATTTTTATGTCAACATGTTAACATATCACTTTATGTGAATCAAATTGTCCAAAGTAAACCCATGAAATTCTTTAGTATTCTCTTCATTGATTGGCTGCGATCATGGGCATTTCCTTACCCCGCCTTCTGAAACTCTTTTTTTACTGTTATAATGAACATTTTAGCTGCCATTTTTTGAAACGATTGCCCAAGGAGCAGTGGGGGAAAAAAAGGATTACATTTGTTGGAATATGGCCAATTTACCCCTCAGGGGCTAGTTACAAATAAAATTCAAGGGTATCAGTCAATGGATGGAGAGTCGGAGGGGGAGAGGGTATAAACCTGTAGCAGGGAACCCATGCTATGATAAACGTGGTTTACATGTTGACATATATGAGTAAATAAATTCAACTCAGTTTACAGAAGAATGTGGACACATGATGGTCTCCCAACTGACAGAAAGTTGTCTAACCACACGATTGTTTCAAATCAAATAATGCAAATATCCGGTTGCAATTACATTAAATCTGGAATTACTATAATCAGCAACATCTTTAGATTTAGTAGAATTTCTGCAGCCACTAAGCATCCCTTCACATGAATATCCAACAACTGGAATGCCATATGCTATAATGCATACATAATAGTGGAAATGAGACACTTCAGGTGGAAACTTTGCAAACATTCTTACTGAAATCTATGAACAGTGTGACCCCGCTATTACACGGTAGTTGGGAGCCATAGAACCCGACCGTATTATAGACGGAACCGTATTATAAGCAACCAGGTCAGTTAACAGAAGCAAATGATGCATGTACCCGAAAAAATGTGCGGGGGGGGGAGGTAATAAATGTGGGCGCAAAAATACGTGCTTCATTGGCACAGTTATCATCTTAAATCGATGGATATTAAATGAGAAATACACCTGTAGTGAAAACAGAGAAGGCATATATATTTTACTTTATTCAGAGAACCACGCATTGGTACATATACTGTTTATATATACATGTCTAATGCATAGCAATGAATAAAGTATCAACACCGTGTACTCACCCGCGAATCACGTCACATACATTGAATCCACAATACAAGTAATTCCATCGAAAATATACACACACACAGATTTAAAATATTCAATAATTTTGTCACAGGTCTGAATTCAGCGGAAAAAAATAGCACAATCACGTAACGAATGATGAAGCACATTTACTTTTTAAGTACGTCCGAAGTCGGTAAAAGTTTACGTTTTAAGCACCGTCGGTAGAGTTCGTAAGCATAAACTTTTTTCCTGTAAAAAGGAAACTTTCACGGCACAGTAAAAATGTTCCAATCACGTTGGAAAATGAAACAATCCATCAGATTCCATTGCTTTTATTTAAGTTCGGTAATGGCTTCCTTTGAAGAAAGGTTCTTTGTTTTTATTGAAGATTGTAGTTGGCTTTCTTTGATGAAGGGTGCATGCGTTATTGAAGTCACCGCTAAAGGACAGCTTTGGAGAACCAAAGAAATGCCTGTTTCTTATTGTGGCGGCAGCATCATAAAATTGTATTGCATGATTGAGACTGATTTTTTTTCCCATTTGCTTAGTACGTTTTCATAACAATCGGTGCTTCAAAGGTAATGTTTTCTTTGAAATTTCAGCTACTATTTTATCTGGGTACATTTTCTTTTTAAATGAATTGGCCGTCGTATGGTCAATTGTAGTTACTGTTCCTCCCTGCCTATTGAACAGACAAGTGAGTTTGTTTTTTTGTTTTTTTTGTTTTACATTTATGGTAGTGGAGTGATGCTGCCTTCCACGCATGCGTCAGAAATTTAAAGAAAGGGTCAATCGACGATAGAGACGCAGGTGTTCTGGTCTGATGACAGGGATTACTACAGAAAACGTGAATGTTCTGAAGGATTTAATATTCTGAGTGAAAAAAAGAGGAATTTTACTTACCATCCACATACAAATGTCAGTCTATGTAAATATATTAATTACTAGCGAGCAGCCGAAAATCCGATGAAGATAGATTATGAGATAATGCTTCGTCCGGTTGATCTCCGCTACCAGAAATGAAAATTTTTTAAAAAAAGCGGATATCTCAAAACATACAGTACTCATGCTAGATGTCAACATAAGCGGATTATGATACAACAATGCACTGTTAGATGGTTTGTCAATATGGACAGAGAACTTGTTGATGTAACAATAGATAAATTTCAGTGCATTTTATATCAACTTTACGGCTTCCTTTCATGGGGCCTCTGAATTTCTCCACTCCAAACTAGTGGTTGTATATACAAGTTTAAACAGCCAACAATGTTGCCAATAAAAAAATTGCCAGATGGTCAATGTTCGCTCTAAGGTGCGCGGCCGTGCAGCTCATTAGAAAATGCCGCGCAGCATTTTCAAAATTCCGCGCACAAGTTTTGGTAGCAAATACATATGCCGCGCAGAAGTTTAAAAATTCCGCGCACACAGGAAAAATATTAGAGGGAACGTTGCAGATGGTATATTTTGCCAGCAATAAGAAAGAAAAACAAATCACAATTTGAGACATTGGCGAAGCCCTGCGCGATTCCAGAAAAAAATTTTATACGTTATTTTTCATACTTTTAAGAAGAAAACACTATTTTTTCATGTATGAGAAAAATGCATATAAAATTTCAGTAGCCACACCACGATCGTCTTGTATTATTCATATGCAATCTCTTCCCTAAAATGATAATAAACTTGTTTTTTTGTTTTCTTTTTGTACTTTTAAGAAAGAATTTTTTTTTTCGTGTACGAGAAAAATACATGTATATGAAATTTCGGGAGCCACACCACGACCGTGTTATATCCGAATTCGTGTTATAATGGAGCGTGCTATAGCGGGGTCACACTGTATATGGTTTGTCTAACCTAACCTGAGACAACTATGTGACATCACACAAGAATTTCCATCAGAGATCCAGTGTTGAAAAATAATGTAGTTTGTCTCTAAAGTTATACTGACTTGGAAGTTCAGTTACTCTCTGAATTATAATTTGTAAAAAAATCTACTTGTAAATTTTACTGGTTATAGAATTGCATATTATTAATTCAGCTAGCATCTTGGACTATTTTTACAATAGCCATTGAAAGGTGCAGCATTTGATTCCAAAATAAACGAAATTAATTCTTCTTCTTTCTAAACTATTTCCATCAAAATAAAAACTATGCTATAAACAAAATCTCAGATCGGTAATGATTTAATATTGAATTTGTGAAACAAATTGAATAATTTCCAGCTTTTGTAAGCCTTTGCGATGGGTACTGCAGAGTGTTATGTGTATTTAATTGTTTGTCTGTTAGTTCTAAAAAAATTTATTTCATTACATGTTATTGTACTGTAACATTGTTTGCTGGACTTGACCTTGTCCAAAACTGAGTTCATTTTGGCTTGACCTGATTGACTTTTTTATTTTTTTTATTTCATTTATGTAAACAACTAATAATAGCTTCATTATTCTCTGTGTGTATGAGCTTATTATCAGGATTATTATTCAGGTAAACAAGAAGGAGTCAATATGTTGATCAGGGTCAGGGTTTTGGAGATTCCTAAGTGAATTTTGTAGGCTATTGTGTTGTAAATAAACAAGGCTCATTTGATCATTCTAGAAAGTTATTTTCCATTAGGTAATGATTGTTTTTAGAAAATGCTAATTGTGAGTTTAAGCAGAGAGCTATATTATCTTGTGACTGTGAAGATTTTATCAGTCGTGCTTTAACATCTAGCACTTTAAGTTGTATTATGTTGTGACCAGTTTGGGCTGAATTTTATTTTCTTCAAATTATTGAATTCATGTGATAATTTTCTCTGAAAATACAAATGTGCTCTGATAAAATTCTTGGATAAAGACATCCACCTGAATTTATACTGAATTCAAACCTGGAATAATATTTCTGTGATTCAACAAGAGATTGTTGACACATCAGTACTTCGCAGGTCATAACAGACATGTCATCGCCTTCAATTTTAAATTTCTCTGGGACTTGAACTGAGTTTTATTCAGGACTTTTTATTACTAGGACTTGTGTCTTTAATTCTTGGATTATTTATGGAATTAATTCGCAATGCCGTAAGTTCTTTTTGCTCATTTTTCACTTTGTATTCTAGGGAAATAAAACATTTGTTAAAATTTACAAAGTTTGTTGTCTTCACTCTTTTCTGTTGCTTCTTTTAAGAGCATAGCCTCGTAACAGGAGTGATGATGTAACACTGAATTTATTAAACAGGTTGAATAATTTCCAACTTTCAAATCATTACCTGTTGGAGATCTTCTGTTTATCTATTTAAATGTGACAAAATATTGATCTGAAAAAGAAAGAAAACAATGTTTCTTTTATTATGTTGGTAGATCAAGAGTCCAATGACAGCCCTTCTCTGAGTGGGGGAGGAATAGCTGGCATCGTCATCGGTGTTATAGCAATACTGCTAATAATAGCAATTGGAATGCTTTTGCTGAAACGGCGCTTTGGACCTGGTGCTTTCTCCAGATTTGGGATCAGAGAAAATTTTGAAAATCTTTCATTTGATAATGCTCTGTACAGCAAAAATAATGAAACTGTAAATATTGATACACCAGAGAAAAAGGAGACTTTTCCAAAATCACACTATCTAAATGTAAGTCCTTCTGAAGAGGGGTCTGATGCCTAAAGTTCCACACGACCAATGGATGAATGGTTCTGATAATATTTATATAGTTCAGTGTGACCAAGAGATGACTGCTTCTGAAAATAATTGTATATATTCCCATTCTATGCCAGCTTTACAATTAAGTCCATGTCAGTATTCTGTTACTTTTGTACATGTATGCTTTCAACCAAGCTGACATAAATAAAAAGGGCAAACAATATTTTGAATGTCCATTATTCCACTAACATTATTGAAATTATGGAGTTTTTGCCTTCTTTTATTTTAAGCACATTTGTGGTGGATTATGATCTAGTCTTGATATTTCTTATACTGTGTGTGCCCGGAGTGCCAAAGCTGGGGGGATAGTTGCCATTTTGCCGAGTTTGTGGTATTTTTTCCAAAAGCGGGGTGATCACGGTGACGCTTGCCCGGGACGTTATTTCGTCCAGCAGCCCCACCCACATGCCAAATGTAAGGAGTAGCTTACCACAGAGATCTATTAAAGGCAATATAAAATCTCAAAGTAAATATAAAATTTGCAGACAGTTCATTCATGGTAAAGAAAAATCAGCGTGGGCCTAATATTCTTCACTCACTTGATACTGACGATCAAATTACATGTGAATGTTTGCACTGAAGCATCTAGGTTTCCAAATGAATGATCTATCTTGTAATCTAAAATATATACTCAGTACTTAGCAGCTTGGGCTAGTATACCAAGTTTCATGAAATCTGTTATATATAAGTAGCTTATAGACTGGAGATTCAAGCACATGCAGTAGGTGTAACTATCTAACACACTTTATTAATTATAGCGCCTGAATTCCAGTTTTTTTTCATTCTTTCTTCCTTTTATTTAAAATTTAAAATACAGTCATAGGGCATATGCCTAATACAATCACTCAGGATGGTGTATCATATTAGTGAATTGCAGGAATCGTACAGCTGCTATCTCGCCATTAAAAACACATATACCAGATTAGTTTAAATCAGTTTAGATATACAGTTGGACCAACATAGTTCAAAAAATAGCACTTGCATTTAACACTAATTAAACACATCTGGTTTTTAAAAAAATCTAACCCCATTTCTTGAAATTTCACCAAAATAAGTTTTCATCTGCACAAAATTTGCTGGTCATCAAAATAGTGCTTTATCTTTTCTTTTTAAGAAATGGCTCATTTTGAAGTTGTCCATACGATCAGTTGGGATTACAAGATGGTTACAAATTTAGCTATGTGCCGGTTTAGCTAATTACTGGGGGCAGACAACCCTTTTTACCAAACTCATATATCTTATCTATATATGCTCATATAGAGTTTCGTGGAAATCTCACATCCACATCGTGGAAATCTCACATCATGGAAATCTCACATCCAAGAATACACCCTGCAGGATGACACAAGAACGGGATACAAAAGGCAAAAGAAGTGAAGTAGCTAAGCAGCTAACTTTGCCTTCTACCAGATATTATATCTGCAGGGAAATGTTATTACTAAAATTATATTTCATACATTGACCATAATTTTGTTCAAGTTTATCTTTTCTTAAACCATGCACAAAACGTACCTTTAATCACTGAAATTTTTAATTGAATTTTAAACATGGCCATTAGCTCATCCAAATATGTAGATTTAGAAACAAATTTGCAGACAGTGGGTCAAGAACCCTTGTTACTAGGATTGTAAACTATAAGCACCATAAAGCAGGTCATACATGGTCTGCAATTGTCTGGCATGATGCAGGGTTACTTTTGAATCAACCATTGGCCTGTAAAGTGCAAATATTTAACCAGTAGATAACCAAGGGAAACTGTCATATAACAAAAATGAAAGAAAACATACAAGAATTATGTACAATGCACCTTCCTTCTATATACAAAAGGTTATTGTTATTGAGGGAGGCATAGTTGCCACATTAGTCTGGAAAGGGTTTGAGCTTTTCTTCGAGGAAAAATATACATTGTTCAATTCATTACTCACCATGTAGTAGGAAGGAGAAAGTGTTTTGTGAAACGGTCATCCCATGCTACATATGCAAATGTTATTTCTATCAGGTTGTTATAATGCCCTCCACACTGGCCAACTGACCCATCTGGCAATCTTTCTGAGGTCAGAGAGGCCGCGGGTGTTTTGGTAATATTATTTGAACCGCTATGATTGTGGGCAGTCTGATCTAAGGGCAAATCCAACTGATTGGCCCAGCCCATCAATGCCTCTTCAATCCAATACATTTGTTTATGTTCATTTTGTAGGAAATGAACATTAAAACTGTTTATCAATTAAGAAAAGATTAAAGTACGAACAAAATCCCAAATTTTATGTTAAGATGAATAAACTACAATGTCGGTACTTTAAAGACTGGTGTGGGTAGAAGTTGAAAACTTTAAGTTTGTTTATACGAATACATTACAGATGTTGAAATGTATGACATAGTTAAGACCAAAATCCAATACATGCTTATACAAATACATTACAGATGTTGAAATGTATGACATAATTAAGACCAAAATCCAATACATGCTTATATGAATACATGACAGATGTTGAAATGTATGACACAGTTAAGACCAAAATCCAACAGATGCTTATATGAATACATGACAGATGTTGAAATGTATGACATAGTTAAGACCAAAATCCAATACTTATTACATTTATGTTGAAGGATTTGACAGTAAAAATAAACTATTCCTGTAATTTGAAAATGGCATCAGGTAAAAAGGAGTTTAAATCGAATGTTATATAGTGCATCTAAGATTTTTGTTTTGTTTGTTTTGGTTTGGTGATTGACGACACAGCAACAAAAGTAGGTTATTTAGTGCCAATGAAATTGGATGAAATTGGAAAAAAGTCTCTTTCCCAAGGGCACATTACAGTAGCTGACCCAGACCATTCTGATGATAGTATTCAATACCCCACCCTTCCAGCTGTTAGTTTGATACACAAACAACTGAGCCATTGTGGCTCCCATCTAAAATATCAATGCACAGGCAATCAGTGTGATTAATCACAGAGGACAGATTATTCATACTTTCTGTGCCCTTAGGTGGCCACTGATAACCACAGTATAACTGATATGTGACAACTCCATTGCAGCTGCATGTGTGCCAGTTCGAACCAGTAACCTTGAAAATCTAGTGATTGTCATAAAATAAGCATTTCTTCACAAAGAGAAAAGTTGACAAATCAAGAAAAACAAGCCAATTCTAGGTTAGTGTCTTGAGGATACATGATTGTGTTAGTACATTGGGCTGGGACCTTTACCTTGAAGATATTACCCAAATTGTGATACCTCACACACCGTTTTCTGGTGATGTACATAAATGTACTGAATTTAATTTCCAGACCTTACACAGCTTAAAGGTCAAAGGCAAAACAGAACCTCATAAACTGACTGGAAATATCCCTATGCAATGAAATATGTGTAACAAGTGTTATCAGTATATCTCAAATAGCACAAAGACTACAGTGTAGAACAGAAAAAATGATGGATAGAGAGATAGACAAAAATCCAACAATGACCAATCGCTGGATGGACAAACAGAAATGCAAAGACTTTTAGCAACCGTGTTAACAACAATTAAAATCTTTTAAAAAATCATATGAAAACAACACATTATTTGATCTATATTTGCATATATCAATCAGGAAAACAGCTTTTTTTTTTCACTAAATCATGGGCTTCAGTGGATTTACAATGAAAAATTCTCAGTTCCGATACAGATCTCAATAAAGGGTCAGGTTTTAGGTTTTTCCTTTCTTGAATGATTGAAAGAAAGAAAGAAAGACTGAAAGAAAGAAAGAAAGAAAGAAAAATTACAAAAATGAAAAGAACTGAAAGTGTTCCAAAAGATTTTTTCTCTGCCACTAAGGAAATTTATCATACAGCATTTCTTCCATGATAAACCCACCATGTAAATTTGTTGGAAAGTAGAAAATTAGAGTATTTGCTTTCTTCATTGGAAATTCGCCAGGTTTTTTCAAATCAGGAGATGGGTTTATCCAGGTTTCCTGCAGACTTAAAAGCATATTTCATAACTTTTCCAAAACTTTTCCAGAGCCATTTCACAAAACTGAAGGAACGTTCATTGATCATAATTGTGTTGTGTTCGAAACAAGTTCTTTTCAATCAGTGCTCGGTACTCTATTGTCAGATATTCCATGACATTTCCAAAACTTTCCAAGGTTTTGAGAAATTCCATGACTTTTCAAGGCCCTCAAAATTTATATTTTAAATTCCAAAATTTTTCCAGGATTCCAGGACCCACAGGAACCCTACTTATAAGTAAGAATGGTTTATCATAGGAGAACGATGAGTAAATCAGGAACAAGGATGTACCACATATATCAGTAATAAAACAATTTAATTACTTGTACCTGCAAAAATTCAAATCTTTAAGATAATGAGTATATGAGCAAACTGTACCATCCACATGGCTAACAGATCACACTTGTCCAAAGACCAGTAGAATCTGTTTGTTCTGGATAAATGATTTGTCAAAGTTTTTGCTAGTTGTGCATGAAAATCCAAACTACAAAACATGATTATTCAATGCCCAAGAACACTTATATTGAGGAGAAGTCAGTAAATCCAGCATGGAAGTAATTTAGCCTTTACAGGACTGATCTATTAGTGATATAAATTTAAAATAGATACTATCAAAGTAAAGGAACTTATTTGGTAATGTTCAAAGAAACCTCTTTCAACATGTAGTGATAGAAAATGGATAAAAACATTACCATGGACTGTGTAATAAGTCTCTGCAAGAAGACAGAGCAAATGAGCTTAAAGAATGAAATATGAATACACAAGAAGAGTACCAGTGTTAGATTTTTGCATGTAATCAAAATGGTTACACAGTTATATTGCAATCAACTGCTATATATTCGGCCAATTCAAAGCATGAACCATACTGCATTTGATGGCATCATAGATTGAAATCCCTAAACAATGAATACAATGAAACTTGGGTTAAATATTATAACTGCAAAACTGTAACATATACTTCCAGATATATAAAAGGACAAATATATTTCGTAAACTGGACCTGATACTGTCTTCACATGTACAATATCTTGTGGATTGTATGTCCTTTGTCAACTGAGTACAGTCTGACATCTTTAAACATAGAGTAAGCCCAATGGAATGGTCTTTGTGGACTTTATTTCTAATGCATTTGCTGCAAAGTCCAGCAGATTTTGTGTACTTTGATCATCATACAGATCAAACTTGGTGGACATTTACTAAAGGCTAGATTATTAACATGACTGATAGGTACATCAACTGGAAAGGTTATCTGCACTGCTGCCATATACCACAAGTGGAAAGTTGTTGTTGTTGTTGTTGTTGTTTTGAAATTAATGCCATTTTTCAGTGTTGTTGTTGTTGTTTTGAAATTAATGCCATTTTTCAGTGTTGTTGTTGTTGTTGTTGTTTTGAAATTAATGCCATTTTTCAGTGTTGTTGTTGTTGTTGTTGTTGTTTTGAAATTAATGCCATTTTTCAGTGCATGATATGCCATACTAGCCACCATTATAATTGGTGGAGGAAGAACCTGGGAAAATCCCAGTTAGTACCACTGACTCACCGGAAGCTAGCAAGCTTCCCTCACATACCAACTTTGGCTGAACCCGAGACTCAAACTCATGCTGACAGTGGCAAGAGCTTTAGACTGCTCGGCCGCCAGGTTCTCACACAAGTGGAAAGACTGTTAACACAGCTACCTTGTACCTCACCTCGGAAAGACTATTCAAACTCATTACATTTCAACTTCACTTTTAAATGGATGTTCTATTATATATAAGGCTGAACCTATTCACACATCTGCTGTTGATCTCAACTGGGAAAGATTATTCATGCCGCTATGTACCGCATCTGAAAAGATGATACACAAAGCCATTGTTCACTGCATCTAAAATTACAATTCACATGGCTGTCACTAACCTAAACTGAAAAATACTATTCGCATAGCCTCTGTGTACCTGACTTCATGCCATATAACACCATTCTAATGAATCTAACGATACTCTGTCCATGTAAATACACATATCTCCCTCAGCTAAGTCCATCATCTCAACAAAAAAGCAAGCAATCAGAATCTTGATTGTGCATGATCATCTGGAATAATTCACAGTTGTAATACTCATTGTTCACTATGCAGATATTCTTTGCTGCAAATAGTCCTTGTAGATGCTAGTGCATGACTGCCATACAAACAGCCACTGTCATTACAAAATCATTCACCTCCCATTACTTTGCTGCTTTAGTCCAAATTTTGGAGTGATGCTGAGAAGCTCCATGAACTCCACAATAAGAAACCAAATTGGCACAATGCCTCATCAAAATTTTACCAACTCCTTTGGAACAAATCCTTTCCTTTTTGGGATCCCTGCTCCAAGTGCCTGCCTCCAGTCATTTGTTGCTTTGTAGGTTATCAATACATCAAATACTAAAAACAAAACAAGAAAAGCCATTATAGTTTTATCTGTGGCCATTTTAAATAAAATCATTGTATCACATGACAACATGTAATGATATCTGATGATATTAAAAAAATTACTCCATAACAGTACATACAACTATAGCATGTTAACGGAAGCATCTGAATTCATTCAAGAATCATATCATTACACTATACTGTGGTTTAATTGAAAACAAATTATATCATATCGTAATTGTATTCAATTCTAATCAAGTGAATAGTTTCAGCCTTGTGCTTCAAAAAAGCTTATGAAAGATAGAAATTATTCAACTTGGTTAAATTCTGTTGAGCAGTTTAGAAAAAGAAATTGTTAAAAGATTTTTCCATTTTTTACTAACTGTGGTCCTTTTTTGAAATAATTTAAAGGTTTTACTGTTTTTAGTAATGTGGGAAGGGATATATCGGATTGTTGATCAACGTAATTTGAACAAATCTGAAAGACTTTCATGTCATGATGCTTTCAGTCAAATCTGGTCAAATTCTGTCTAGCACTGTTTGAAAGCTGTAAACAACAATTGTAAATGAACAATGGTTGTCACATGACATACAACAGACAATAAAGGATGGGAAAATGCCACAAGCTCACTTAGCAACGTGACAAGAGCTTGAAAAGGAAATTAGCTCAAATCAGACCTAATTCTATGTATTTTGTGTGCTTTTTCTGCCATCCTATCAAGGATGTTACGGAGATGCAAAGATATATAGACACTCTCTACATCTAAACTCATAAATTTAATCATCATCATCATTATCATCATCACAATTATTATTTTATTATCAGAGTGAAACCTGCCATAAGAGTATCATATCTTATATGGTAAAGTGGTCTCTTATTCAAGGCCGTTACTTTATACATGTATAACGAAAGCGCACATGTATAATGATTTTGTTTATGTTGGCTTCCAGCTGATTCATGTCTTGGATCAGGAAATGAGTGCCTATCCAAAGGACACACAAAGGAAGCTGACTGGAGTTGACATGGGCAGGTAGCAAACTGGCAACCATTCGAATTTCATGATCTACCAACTATGGATCCTGAAAAATCAGTCTTAAATGATGGGTTGTCCTCCAAACCAGTGGTCTTTAAAGTCATGTTCAACTTTATTATTATTATTATTATTATTATTATTATTATTATTACTATTATTATTATTATTATTATTATTATTACCTTGATTGACAGCTAGTATTTTTGAGAATGTTCCATTATCTGTCTTCTCCATGTACTCCTCAATTGGAAGCCTTGCTGTTCTTATCCCCTGTGCATCTGCCTGAGATTGGGTGATGTTCTGTTTTTAAAAAAGAGAAAACAACCTTCAAAAGTAAAAATACTCTTCTGACATTTAAAATAAAAATAAAATTGTAAACAAGTTTAGAGTAGTAAAGAACCAATATATATGCTATTGTATCAATCATAATACAGTATTTTGACATCAGTTTGTGTGTGTTTAGGATTTTTAACATAGCTTTAACAGTATGAGTCATATCATTAAACTGTCTGCAGTATGTCAGTTTATAGTGATGTCTAGCACTGGGACATCATGCCGCAGACATGTAGCATGATGTCCCACCCAGTTACATTATCCTGACACTATGCCGAACAGTCCTAACACTAACCTCTTAATGCTGAGTGCCAAGTGAGCCATCTGTAAGTACCATATTTATAAGTCTTTGGGATGACTTGGCTGGAGTTCAAACCCATGACTTCCCACATGCAAGGAGGATGCTCTAACCACTTAGGCTACCAGAGCAGTCTATTTTGACATGATGAACATTCTTTGCAGATTTAGTTTGCTTTAGTTTTGTTGTGTTTAATGCCATTTTTCAGTACATAACCTAGACTATACCTGGAGTAAAAAAACATGGGAAGTCCCCAGGAAGAACCACCAACCCACAGAAAGCTATTTGCAAGCTTTTTCACATACCCATGTTACTTGAGCCAAGACTCATACACACATGGAGAGAGATGAGATGTGTGAGTTATCTGTTAAGGTGAGAGCTGTAAAAAATGCAACATATCTGCAACATGACATTTGTTCTGTATAATAATGATTAACTGAGTAATGTATTGTCTTGTATTGCAGGGTCTATTCTAAGAAGCACAAATGCAGGATTCATACTAAATTGCATACATAAAAAAACTGAACAAAAAAATAAACGGTGCAAAATGGACATCAAATTTTTTATCCCTAATTTATTTCTTCATTAAATCTCTCACATATTCAGAAAGTTTCCTTTTTATCAATTGGAAGGAGGAATTTCCCTCTAAAAATTATCAGTCGTAGAAAAGATATGGACATTCAAGTCTTAATTTTTGCAGATCTGTAGTCTTTTTTTTTACTACATTGGTTTAGTTTACCAGTGTCAATTCAAATCTGAATAGCTCTCCCATTCAGTTTGTTTTATCTTTTTCTCCTCTCTTCCCGTTCATCTTAATATCTCCAACATTTTTTCCTTTTTTAATTTAAATCACAGGAAATAGGAATTGACAGCAATACATTTTTAACCTAGTTACAATAAAGATTTCTAACATGTTTAGCATATTTTTTACCACCATTTCACTCTGTATGGCGGTCCATCACTATAAGGTGCCTTGGTATGGTCATGAATCCAAGTCTACTTTTATTCTGAAACTGCCTTGTCAAGGGAGATAACAGCACTTATTATACATCCCAGGTGGCATTCTTATACCTCTTATGTCAGTTCCAACTCAGCACTGAAAATGTTTTTAAGTCATGCATCACATGTTTAAGAACCTTATCTGGTGTATTCATATATTTCTTTATAGATTCAGCCATGAGAGCAACAAAGGTAATAAAGATTTTAATTAAATGTGCTGCTGTGGTTATCTCCCTTTGACAAAGATTGACAATTTCCTTCATAATTATAGTTCTTATAGTGAGATTGAACTCAAAACACACCCTGTCATCATGTAATTTTTCATTTAAAAAATATCCATTATTCCACAACTTTGCCAATAAAACAATTTATCTACTATACAGTTACCTCATTTTTAGATATGATAAATATTTATGGTTCCCATTAAAAGTATTGTAGTAAAGGACCAACGTCTTTAAACCTTTGTTACACTTTCATCCACCAGTCCACCAATAACATAAACATGGTCATGAGACACTTCTGTCAAAATATTTGTAGAATCGGGACTGAGGTACACCATCTCATCTGGCTTGAACAGATCAATATAAGACCTGTCAGTTACCTCTATCTGTACAACAGAAAAATAATTATATAATGGAGATATATGTGAGGGAGAGAGATCTACCAGTAATTGAAAGATAACTCTTTACGACTCGCAAACCATAAGTACATACAGTCATGAATGGATGGTCTTAAAGAAAGTAAGAGAAAAGAGCAAAATTCAACAAAAAATTTATTTCTCAAGAATACAAAGTGAAAATTAAAAAAAAAAAACAAACAAGAACTTATGGTATTGCAAATTAAGTCCCAACTAATCCTAGAATTACTAACACAAGTCCTAATGAACAAAGTGCTAAACGAACTTAAGTGGTATTTCAAAATAAATCTAATGCTGAAAGTGTTAATGTGCCTGTGATGGCATGAATAGTATTGATATGCCATCTTTTGTTGAATCACAATAATAATATCAAAGAATATATCCTTGTTTGAATTTCAATATAAATCCAAGTCACTCTTTTCAACAACATTATTTTAGATGAGCACTCTGAATTTCAAGTGAATAAATAATTTAATAAATAAATTCCAGCCCAGATGAAATACTGGACACTACAATAAGACTGAATTCTGCTTCAGATGTTATTGCAGGAATAAATAATTTTTCCCGTCAACAAGATTTTACATTCCTCTACCTGACCTATGTCACAATTAGCATTTTCTAAAGAAACTATTACCTAAGGAAAATTTCACTGCAGAAGGTTCCAAATGTTTACAAGATAAAATATTACTTATAATTAGAAGGTCCATTACATCAATTAAAATAAACAACAAGACAAACAGTGTTCCTGACTCACTTTGAAGATAATAATCCTAATATTTATCCTTCAGTCATAAAAAGGTAAGCAACGTTGTTTAGAAAACTTTCACTGATTTTGGACAAGGTCAGCTATACAACTTTACGTTATCCATAATGAAATAAAACAGAAATAATATAGACTAACAAACAATACAAATTAAATATACATAACTATATTCCAATTGTTTTTTCTTTATGGGGTCTGTAGTTTGCAGCTGGACTCGATTTATAAGTAAGTATATATGGTGTCATTTCATCATTGTTACTGTCTGAAAATGATTGGATCAAATAAATAAGAGCTGTTATCTCTCTAAATCCAATACCTTCATGATTATCACTATGTAAGAAAAAAAATTCAAGTTGTCATAATTTCAAAATTTCATATCCAAATTTGAATGTGTGTGATTTGGATTTTCAATGTAGCTTTAACAATGTTTCAGTTATATCGCTACAATGTCTGCAGTGTAACAGTTTACAGTGATCTATAGCACTGGGGCATCGTGCTGCAGACATGTAGCACAATGTCCCACCCAGTCACTTTATCCTGACACCAGACCGACCAGTCCTAACACGAACCTCTTTATGCTGAGCACCTAGTGAGGGAGCTGTTAGTACCATTTTTATAAGTCTTTGGTATGACTCTGCTGGGGTTTGAACATGCAACCTCCTGCATCCAAGGCAGATGCTCTAACCACTTAGGCCACCGGAGCAGTAGATCCAAATCTGATATAAACTGATATTATAATGAGTAAGCAGTGCTGCCTCCATCGATTGACACAAGTTCAATTTTCCACTTACCACAAAAGTGTGTCAATAATGGATCATGTGACCTTGGAACAAATACTTAATTATCCTCATACAAGAGTCCTATTTTGTCTTTAAAAGTCTGAAATATCAAAAGGATTCAGTAATTTTAATCATCTAAAATATATTACTGAGTAGTTTTGAAATCCTTCATTCTTGCTAACACAGTGCTTATAGAGTTGTCCCTCTTTCTTCAAACTGGTCAGGTATATGTGGGCTGGTTTCTCTGCTTTACGATTTGAACCATATAATCTACCAATTTGCTGAGCAAGTTTTCCCTTTTCCTGAAAGAAAAACTAGAGTGTAATCGATGATTACATAGTACACCTCTACTTTTGGTAGTCTCCAGCAGCCACTGTAAAAAATTATTAATATTATACAGAAAATAAGCTCACTCTAAAGTGATCTTGTCAGTGAAATGTTGTCCATCTGTTTTCATTGAAGTGTGTGTGTGTGTGTGTGTGTGTGTGTGTGTGTGTGTGTGTGTGTGTGTGTGTGATGCAGAAATCAAAACTTCAGAAATAACATTTATGCCTGCAATATAAATTTATCTCCTCAGGATGGAATTTCCTATGATGAGGAAGCCTATTTTTCTCGGATATAAGTTTTGATTTTGTCTCCATACCTTGTCACTCATGAAGTCATCCAGGCCACAGTCTATACAGATCCTCTGCCCACTGACTAAGGCTGCCTCACATCTTTCCTTTACTAACTTCTTCAGGTCTCGCTTGCTTAGTCTTTTGCCATCTTCTTCATTTAGAAATATCATTTCATAAATTTCTGTTGTTATATCAACAAAACATAGTAGTCCCTTATTATACTAAACATCATTATTATGAAGTTATGGTTACAATAAATGCCCTCTTTGGACATGAGAACACATATATACAGGGCAATGTACCAGTATATGAGTTTGAATATTTTATGATAAGAGGAGGAACTACATCCACTTCATGAAAAACAAAGTTAAAATAACTGCACATTATTTTGCTCTTGGTTACTTGCCAAAATGTAATAGGGTTGAAACTTATAAAGTGGTTCCTCATTATCAGGCACCTCAGTATTACATTATGTAATGGTAACATTGTATACTGTATGCTAGTATAAGGTGACTCAGGATAACACTGTCTCCTTTATAAGGCTTGTTTGGTTATAGCTACGGTGATTACATTATATAATGGTAACAATGTATAATGTACCCCAGTATAAGTTGACTCAGTATAACACTGCCTCCTTATAAGGTTTTGTTTGGTTATAACTATAAAGACTACATTCTATAATGGTAACACTATAATGTACCCCAGTATAACACTCCCTCGATAACTCGCACCCTGGTAACTCGCAAACTGCTTAAAACGCAGGGTCAGTCATGGCTACCATATTTTTACTAGAAAGTACCAAAAATTTTACCTCTATTTGTTGAACATAAAGAAAATCAAAATTGGTAACTGAAACCATGATATATCGCTCATTTTATCATCAAAAATGGTTGACAAGACCTGGAAATTTGAATCAACATTATGAAATTATCAACTTTTAATAAGAAGTCATGTATATGTTAAAATTTCTTTCCAAACAATGTTCTTTTTGTACCGTAAATAACAGCATCCAATAAAATTTTGATCAATGAAATTATCACTAATGCCTACTTGAGGCAACACTTTGATAAGTACCAATTAAAGAAGATTTTTTTATCAAGTGAAATGCATTTTAAGTTATATCTTTTAGTTCAGTTTTAGTGTAATGATCATAAATAGAATGAGCTCTGTTGTATTCAAATGTGAAATATGTAAATCTGACTAAACAGCTATGTCCTTGAGCATTTCTGTGAGAACCTAATTAAGTGCCAATGGTGTTTTGATACCTAATTATGTAAGTATCTGTTTCATTGTTGCAATGAATTAAAAGCTGACCTCCTTGTATTACCACATTAATTATGTTGCTTGTATCAAATAAAGGGGGTGGACTAAATGAAAAGTCAAAAGGCATGCAAATCCAACCTGCGTAAGAGCCTGAGGGCCCGGTCGAGTGTCAGGTCAGCTCACTGCAAGTGATCAATCAAACACTGTTACAATTTTTTGTGTGTGGTGAACATAATATAATTAAATAACTTTAAATTAGCATACTCATTCAAAAATGTGAGGAATGATAGCAAGACAACCAAGTCAAATGAATACTTGATGATGTAAAATTCTGTTTCACAGATACATTTTATTAATGAAATGCTAGTTTCAGAGTTTGTAGATAATTTGTAACTGCTGAATTGGCACTCAGAGATTTGCTCACAGATGAGAAGAAGTTTCACCATTACCTGCAATGAAATCAATATTTTATTGCAGAACAATAAAAAAGAATTTACTTTTGACAATGACGGCTGTTTCACGAACTAAATGACTGTTCCATTTTTTTAATTAAAGGACTCTTGTTTGATTATAAATTTGAATCAATAACTAGTCTGGTTCCCTGATTACTATGCTCCTTGCATTGCATTCCACAAATGTAAAGAATAAAGCAGGGTTCAGATGTTTCAGGGAACCAAACTACTCAACAACAACAAAATAAAGTTATATAGTTCATCCATCAAGTTGAGGACCACCGCAACTGTGATTGCATCAAGATGGTGTAGATACTGGGCAGGCTTGCTTGGGCAAGGACCTCAGTATCTCGGATCCTGTCTTGCCACTTGATGCTTAGGAGTCTTCTGAGGCAGGCTGTGTGGAAGTGGTTCCACTTCTTTGAATAGCGCTGGTACACTGTCCAGGTTTTGCAGGCATATAATAGTGCAGGGAGTACTATTGCTCTGTACACATTCAACTTTGTCTGCTGACTAATGCCTCTTCTGTTCCAGACCTTGGCGTGTAGTCTGCTGAAGGCTGCTCTGGCCTTTGCAATCCTGGCGTTAAATACGTCATTGATTACGACATTCTGGGACAGAGTGCTGCCAAGATAGGTGAACCCATTCACTGTGCTCAGTTTGTAGCCATTGACTGTGATTTTTGGCTCAGCATACGGTTTTCCTGGGGCTGGTTGATTCATTATTTCAGTCTTCTTTGTGTTGATAGTAAGGCCAAAATATGTAGAAGCATCAGTGAACTTGTCAACACTGTGTTGCATATCAGCTTCAGAGCCAGTGTTGATGGTACAGTCATCAGCAAATAGAAAGTCTCTGACGATGTCTGTTGTGGGCTTAATTTTTGCTTGAAGCCTCCTGAGGTTGAACAGTTTGCCATCAGTTCGGTATCTTGTTTTTGATTCCCATGTCACCATCTCTGATTGCATCAGTGAGCATGGCTGAGAACATGAGACTGAAAAGTGTTGACGCCAGTACACAGCCCTGCTTCACTCTGTTTGAGACAGGAAAGGGATCTATGTCTCACCACTGTTCCGGACTCTAGCTTCCATCACATCATGGGATTGCTGCACCATGGTGATACATTTCCTTGGGCATCCGTATTTGGCCATGATCTTCCACAGGCCCTCTCTGCTAACAGTGTCAAAGGCCTTGGTCAGGTTGACATAGGTGGAGAAAAGGTCAGTATTCTGCTCCTGGCTCTTCTCTTGCAACTGCCTAACAGCGAACACCATGTCAATGGTTCCACACTCCTTTTGGAGTCCACACTGGCTTTCTGGTAGGAGTCCACGGTCAAGGTGTGATGTGAGATGGTTGAGGAGAATCCTGGCAAGTATCTTGCCTGCTATGGAGAGTAAAGAGATACCTCGGTAATTGTCACAAGCCTGAAGATTTCCTTTGTACTTATACAGGTGTATAATAGTAGCATCTGAGATTTCCTGTGGGATCATCTCTTTTTGCCACATGAGATGAAACAACTGATGGAGCTTTTCAGTCAGAGCTGCACCACCTTCCTTGTATATCTCTGCTGGGATTAAGTCCGAGCCAGAAGCCATGCCACTACAGAGCAGACGTACTGCTTTCTGGGTCTCTAACATGGTTGGTGGGTCATCCAGTGATTCATTGACTGGCACTTTGGGCAGACGATCAATAGCTTCATCACTGATGGATGTTGGGCAATTCAGGACGCAGTTGAAGTGCTCAGCCCAATGTTCGAGGATCTTCTCTTTGTCTATGATCAGTGTGTTCCCATCCACACTGAGGAGAGGGGATGATCTTGATGATAATGGGCTGTAAACTTCATTCAGCGCATCATAAAACCTCTTCATATCATGCTTAACAGTGTGGCTTTTGATCTCATCAGCCTTGTTGCTCGGCCAGGAGTCCTGCATCTGCCGGAGTTTCTGTTGAACAATCCTACGAATGTTACTGAAGGCATCTTTCTTTAAAGTGAACTTTGGATCATTTAGGTATGCTTTGTGGAGGCGATGTTTTTCATCCAACAGCTGCCTGATGTTTCTGTAATTCTCATCAAACCAGTCCTTGTGCTTTCTGGGGGAAGGCCCTAAGATCTCTGTGGTGGTGTTGTAGACCAGCTCTCAAAGGGTCACTGAGGCTACCTCCACATTCTGGGTGTCCAGAGGATTGAAGATGGTTTTCTTGAGTGCTGACAAAGGTTGTTTTGGAGTTCGAGTTCTTCAGCTTGGCAATGTTCAGCCGTTTTGGTAATTTCTTGCCTTGCGGGTGTCTTTTAGGTTGGATATGGATGTTTAGCTTGGAGACTACAAGGCAGTGGTCAGTCCAACATTCTGCATCACACATGGACTTGGTCACCCGTACATCCTGCCTGTCCCTCTTCCTGACTATCACACAGTCAATGAGATGCCAGTTCTTACATCGGGGATGCATCCATGTCGTCCTGTTGTGGGTAGGGAGGCAGAAGACAGTGATGGTGATGAGCAGTTTATGCTCTGCACAGGTCTGAAGCAACAGAAGACCATTGCTATTGCAGCAGCTGATGCCAAACTTTCCAATGACCCCTTCCCAGGAGATGTTGTCAGAGCCGACTCTTGCATTGTGGTCACCAAAGATAATGAGCTTGTCAGATTTGGGAACAGAGTTTATGACAGAATGGAGTTCTTCATAAAATTTATCCTTTGTTTCATCTGGATTGGCCATAGTTGAAGCGTAGGCACTGACGATTGTGACATGCTTTCTTCCATTCAACAGGGGGAGTTTCATGGTCATAAGCCTGTCATTCACACCCTTTGGAAGTCCAGCTAGCTTGTTAACAAAAACTGTCTTCACTGCAAAACCTACTCCAGCCTCATGCCGCTCCTCACTTTCTCTTCTGCTCCAAAAGAAGGTGTATCCAGCACCCCTTTCACAAAGTTTGCCCTCTCCTGCAAGGTGGGTTTCACTTAAGGCTGCAATATCAGCATTATATCTGGCTAGTTCCCTGCCAATCAGGGCAGTTCTCCTCTGAGGTCTGTCAGCATCACCTCTTTCCAAAAGTGGGCACAAGTTCCATGTGCCGAGGGTGAGAGAAACAATTTTCATCTTTTTCTTTGTAGTGTTTCCACCGCTGATGTAGGGTCCCCTCCAGCTGCAGTTAGCTTCGGGAAGGTTGAAGCAGGCAATTTTTAGGGTACATTTTCTAACCCCTTCCTCATGTCATGGAGGTGAGCAGTGCAAATCCTAAAAAGGGTTACTCAGTCACTCAGGGGGCTGCCAAACACCACTGCTGCTGTGTCAGCGAAGAATGGCCATACTGAGCCACCTGTGTGCAGATTTGCGGCTGTGGCTGCCAGTGTACTCGTACCTGCCACTTTGTAGCTCGTCCATTGCCACAGGATTTTGGGGAGAAGACCAAGTGACTTGTGCATCGACTTGATTTAAAGTGAGGAAGAGTTGCACGTCGTTGACCTCACTCTCTCGTCCAAACCATCTGGATCCAGTGGCAAGACAAGGTCAAGATGGCTGGAGATGGAATCGGAAGCAGTGGATGTCCAGGACTACCTACATGCCTCGTCCTGCTCTATGTGCTCCACAGCGCGTTGCTGGGAATCGCCTTTCTGCCCACTGTACTAGCTATCGATTTCTTCCGCGCAGTCTGCCAAATCCAGTCTTCACATGCTTGGGTAGGCAAGCCCTGACTCACCGAGGGTTTAATACCCATTGGCAACCCTCACCTGGTTTAGCCTGCCAGTTGAAGCGGTTTACCAGGGTGTAGCTGCTAAGCATGTTACAGCTTCTTGAAGCCACAGGTGAGAGCTGGTTGCATGTGGGGACCAAAGGTGGGCAAGCAACCACAAAGGAGGTATGACTGTTCTCCCACCAGAGGTGCTACCCCTCCAATACACTCTCTGTACACTCCCATACCAACAACAACATAAAACAGTGATGTAATACACAATATTTTCGCATACATGCAAAGGTTGTGGAAACCAGCTGGAATAATGTTAATGATCTCTTAACAGTTGGACATCTTGAAAATAAAGGTCATTTTCACATAAAAACAAATAACTTCACAAGAAAAAGTGCTTTATTGACAATTATTCCCAACGCAATTTTAAAATGAGTATTCAGCCATTAAACAGACCAGTTCGCTCCCCCCCCCCGTGGTTTTTTTCGATGTCCAGCTTTGATTGTATCATTTCATATTTTTATGGCGGTCCCTTGATAACTTGCACCCTCACTAATAGTGTGGTCTATGTTTTTGGACCCTAATGTGCACGAGTTATCGAGGAAGAGGTGTGTATGGTGACTCAGTACAACAATGTCTCCTTTATAAGACTTGTTTGGTTATAGCCATAAAGATTATGTTCTATAATGTTAAGACTCTAATGTACCCCAGTATATGGTGACTCATTATAACAATGTTCCCTTTATAAGGCTTGTTTAGTTATAGCTACAAAGATTACATTCTATAATGGTAACACTATATAATGTACCCCATTATATGGTGATTCATTATAACACTGTCTCCTTTATAAGGCTTGTTTTTGTTATAAATGTTCAATTTTCAATAATAAACCTTTTTCATTTGAATCAGTTCCTTCTCTTAGTCTCTGCTTTCTTTCAAGTTTCCTTCTTTTCCTCTGCTCTCTTTTGTCAGCCAGCAGCTTCTCATGTCGCAATCGTTTTCTTTCAGATCTCTATATTTAGAAAGGAAAAAGAAATTATGTCAAATTTGCCTGTGATGAGACTACCATATGTACTTTCAAGCCAAGTCAATTTTAACTACAAGCAACACAGACACTGATCTGTTGCCACATATGCCAGCAGAACGGGGTGTATGTTGTTTGTTCTACTGATTACTCTTAAAAAGCTGCACAGACCAAGATCAGCCAACATATGTTCTGACTTATAAGCAAACACATATGACAAATGGCCAACTGAATAATCTACCTCTTATTCTTTACATATGTATTCTATTGTCATCAAGAAAACTGAAAAAAATACGGATCCTCTTAAAGAATAAGAACCACCTTTTTTAGTCTTTATGCACATACATCTTACTGAATGCAAGTCTGATGCTGAAACTATAAATAGTTTTCTTCTACAATAATAACACGCATACAAATTCTTATGGACACAAGCTGCACAAAAGCTAATTACAACCTATCTGCTATAGATAAAGCAAAACTGAGTATTAGTACATTGTCCAATGTAATTTTCACAAAAATCAATCATAAATGTATACAAACATGAAAATATTGATGAAAATTTTTGCTGAATACACTGTACCACATTATCATTTCCTCCCATATATACTCGCTTATAAGTTGGTTTCAACTGCCAATGACATAGATCCTGATCTGCCATCACATAATGTGCTGGCAGATCTGAGTCTATGTTGTTTGTTATTCTGATTAGTCCTAACAAACTGCGTAGACCCAGACCTGCTGGCACATTATGTGGGGGCAGATCAGATGGATCCAACTTAAATGTAAGTATATATGGTACCTGAAAATGTCCTAATCATCTAAAAAATGAAATAAAATCTTTGAATAATACTGACATAATAAACAACACGAAAATTTAATTACAAAATTAACACATACACACAATCTCCTTTTCCCCTCCTGTTCAGTGCTAGCCTCAGCCTGCTGAAAGCTAACTTCACTCATTGTCAATATCCTGTAAAAAATAGAAATCAAAGTATGCATTCTTTTGTAACAAATAAATTAATAATTCTGATGTATACAAATTACTAAGGAATATTTGTTTCCATTTACAAAAAAAATACCTTTCATCCTGGTTCTAAAAACAAGGACAGGGCCTGAATATCAAGCCCACAATGAAATCATTAATGAAAAACTTTGACAAATCTTAAACTGTTTAACAATGACAATGCTGCTGGAAAAGTGATTGTTAGGTCTCACTTCCTACTAATGTGAACTCAAGGATGGAATAACCAAGTTCAGATCCTACAAGGCTAATTATTTTTTTTCTTCATTTGTTTATTTTATTTATTTAGGAGAATTATGTTACTACTGATATTTTCTGTGCGAATATATACACAAAATACACAGAACATGAATGGTAAACAGCTGACGTTATCTTGTGAGATGCCGTAAGAAAACTGCTACTTCACTCTTTTATACATATTGCAATTCATCTGAGCATAAATTAATAAGAAAATTTGCTTGTTCTGAGAAAATAAAACATATATTTCATCTTCTGGGTAAAAATGTGAATATTTTCAATTAAGTTTTTCACTAAATTTACTTGTTGACTATATACAAGCATATATCATCAATGTAACTGTGGGGTTGGGGTGTTGTTCCAATGGGAGTATAGGGAGTTCACAAAAAGTAGCAGTTGCTCTGGCAGCTGCAGGCGGGTAAATTACCAAGCTATCATCACTTAATGGGAATGCCCTGATGCTTCTTTGGCCAAAATGAATATCCAGGAATCCTTGATGAGACCATTTCTGCTGTCCATCTATTATGTTTAATTGCTGAGTGCTGAAACCATCTTGGTATTCTTGAGAAACTCCAACATACCAATATGGTAACAAAAATAATTTCTTGTATGTTCAAGTTAACATTTGTTAGACCTATATATATATATATACATGTTATCATCTCTCTCTCTCTCTCTCTCTCTCTCTATATATATATATATATATATATATATATATATATATATACTTTTCATTTTATTTTTAAAAGCAGATTACTCGACTTTGACCTTTGGTGAATTCGTGCTGTTTCTTATTTGTGCTTTTGCGATTTTCCATTTCTGCCTGCATACTCCTCAAACTCAGCTGCACAAATTATTTTATCCTCGACTGCTAGCAGGTACAATTTACAACAGCCACTTGCACTTTTAAGAGCAATAATTAATTTTGGATATATTTTCCAACAGATCTTATAAAATGATATAATGTGCTATTGAAATGGTCTGAACAAAATAAAAATTGTTTGGTGAAAAACATTCCATATTACTGTTTGCATATGGGTTTAGTGTTCGTGCTGCTAATATACTGAAGGAAAAAGTCTGGTTTACTGGAGATTGATGTTAATACCTATACCAACAGATATCAGACTCTGCCTTACAAATAAATGCTTATGTCTTATGCATAGTTATGGAATAGTCGAGAGCGATCATATTACATGTATAACCACAAGTGAGGCTGGAACCATTACCTTCATTTATATACAATAAGTTTTAAAATGATACAGAACAGAAAACATATCAATGTAATGCTCTGCAGCATAATCATGTATATTATGTGTATTGTGTTGTAATTTTGGAGTAGTGGTCCATACTACTCAATTATTACTTATTTACTAAATGATTTTTATAAATACAGTACTGTGTTGATACTAATAATGACCAAAATCTTGGCAATCAAAATCTAGTTATTCATTTCATTTCATAAGAAAACAGAATGTTTAGCAATTAAAAACTTTTCAACTTGTGTGCATTCTTTGCCTTGAAGTTATTGATGTCCACTTGAGTTAGGCATTTCACAGCTGTACATATAATGTAATGGACCAAATTTCTTAACAAAGGCACAAACACAAATGCATAATTTGTATCACTTTCAAAAGGAACAATTTTGGGAAAGAGAATCATTAATGAAAATACGAGCACATAGTGTTATTCATGGATTGTAAATCAACTCATGCTGAAGTGATAGCATTATGGGACTTGGAATTCTCAAGGTCCACCAATAAATTTGTGACCTCCAGCTTCATCAACCTTTATGATGACCCACAATGATAAAATACTGGATACTTTCCTTTTTTATAAAGTTAATCGTGGATGGATATATGTGTATTGTCATTTATTTCAGATTAATTAAAATAATAGGCAATTAAAATTCAAAGGTATCTCTAACAAATCTGAGACTGCGAGCTAGCTATTTCTCAGTCAATAAACTTAATCAGCTCTTTCACATACCATATAATATAATCATGTGACTGGTTATTTTGCTCTCTCTCTCTCTCTCTCTCTCTCTCTCTCTCTCTATATATATATATATATATATATATATATATATATATATATATATATATATAAATGCAATAAACTGACGACGAACAGTGCAAAACTAGTATCTAACTCTTAAAGATTCTTTTTCAAAGGCATATACAAAACATAGACAAAACAAACAAATAAAACACAAAAACCGTTGTGTTTGCAAAACTCTACATGGCTGTTTCTACATGAATTAAACCTTTAAATGTATTATGTCTCAACCAGCCTATATCAACTTGTTGCGGATACTGGAAAACAGTTTATTGCATTTATCTCAATCAATCCCTGACACACATGATCCCTTACTGGATCCAGTGCGCTTGAAAAGGCTGTTATTCACCATATGATTTGTATTCTTTATATATATATATATATATATATATATATATATATATATATATATATATTTATTTATATAAGAATTGCCTTCTTACACTGTCCCTATAGCAAATAGGTCACTACATGAAGGCTAATAGTAAACTCTGTCTGGAATTGAGAGTAGTATGTAAGACTGTTACCGATATTTTTGTTTTTGGGTCGACCAAAACAAACATAAATATCAGGGTAGAAGTATTACCGGTATATCGTAAGACTATAGATCGTTAATATTTTATTAATTTTAAGGTAGTCAATTCCCTATGGATGCAAATAATCTTTCAACTTTAAAACTGAATGTTATGATATTAAACGTATCTATCACCACTGCCTTTATACCTTCCACATATTCTGCCATTCAAAGACTTAGCACTTTAACGTCATCATGGCAGACCGTGTACGTTCCAAAAGTGTATCGGTGTTGGAGCTTAGCTGCTTCAATTGACTTTCCGCCTCAAACAAAGAAATATCCATAAAGTTTTTTTTTTCAAAAAAAAAAGATATATGATCTTGGCCCAATATCTTTGCGCTTCTAATGCCTCGAGTTCTTTCCCTTAGTACCCTTCCGGTTTATTGAGCATATCATGCAGACGCTTAGATAGGTAAATTCTTTTATAAATTGAAGTAAATGCAAGCATCCAGTAACAGATAATGATCAGTAACCGAAAGTCACATTGCTCGAACTTGATAGAATGACGAGAAAGTTCATTTTATTTTTTAGACATGTATTTCATGTCTGTAGGAGATCACTTTCATCATCGGTAAATGAGCCTCTTTACAACTCTGCTGCTGTTGAAAAAGACAATTAAAAAAGAGAGAAAAAAAATCTATAACGTTAATAGCTAATTTGTGGCATGCATTTTCGCTGCTGTAATATGTATATCAACAAGTTGCTCTCCGCCTCCTCCCCCCCCCCATTCTTCTGATGGCGGAGAACAATGTTTAAGGCACTATTCATGCTGGAGCATCAGTTTTGTTATTCAGGCGGATTATTGGGCCGCTCGCTACTAATGTATATATATATATATATATATATATATATATATTTTTTTACGACTGACCTCTTCATTGCAGACAGCTAGCAAAATCCTTCTTCTGTTGATCTCTGGCAATAAATCCCTTCGAACACTCACTTTTTTAGCATTAATCCCAGTCAGAACATAACACCTGTGTATTCAGGGGTTATTGACCTAAGATTTGAATTGCTGTCTTATGCAAGGAAAGCAGCATCACCTCAAGTCAAGGGCAATGTGTCATAACTGTTCCTACCGTCACGGATCACTGCCATCTCACCTCTGTCTGCGTGGGTTCGAGTCTCGAGCTCAGCCAATGTGGGTATGTGAGAAAGCTTGCCAGTAGCTTCTCGTGGGTCGGTGGTTCTTTCCGGGGTTTTTCCAGGGTTCTTCCTCCACCATTAATACTGGCCGCCATGTATAGCCTATCTTGTGCTGAAAAATGGCATTAAACCCTATAACAACAACAACAATAACAACATCATAACTGTTCCTAGTACTTATATTAGCATCCTAATCCTACAGTGTAGGACCTCGACCTTGATATTTATGTTTGGGGCACTGAGGTCTTACAGCCCAAATAACAGCGCTTTATAGTGTGTTCTGATGTTGATAACATCAGAATGATAAGTCAGATTATCAGGAATATCTCACACACTTGGCAGCCCATATCAGTGCTTTTCTACAAATTAAAGTTATAATGTTTTAGTCATACTGTACTTACTCTGATGTCTTTTTTCTATAAATTCAAATGCCCACTTAAGCAAATGGACCTGTTTTCAAGTTCTGTTGGCTAGCATTTCAGTTGGCTGGAATGCGATGGAAGCCAGGAATACCAAAATCGGTTAAAAGGATAACAAAAATCTTGAATGAAACGAAGCTATTTAAAAATGATCTTTCATATTAATATATTTTTATTCATTTTGTTAAAGAATTAAACTTCAATTTTACCCGATTTTGGTATTCCTGGTTTCCATCGCTTTCCTGCCAAATGAAATGTAGGGCAGCGAAACTCGTAAACGGGTCTGTTTGCTTGTGTTAAAATTTGAACTTAATAGAAAATAAGACATTAGGGTAAGTAAAGTCTGACTAAAATTTTATGACTTTAATTTGTAGAAAAGCATTGTTATGGGCTGACAAGTGTGTGAGATATTCCTGAAAATTTGACTTTCGTTAAGATATCAGTCTACTTCAAAACATGCTACACATTAACATTATTTTGGCAGTAAGACCTAGGCACCCACAACATAAATATCGGGGTCGAGGTCTTATATTGTAGGACTAATTAATATGCATAAATCCATACTTCGTGGAGGGGGTGCTAACATGAGCCTGTGTGTATCAGTGGATCAGCCAGGTGTGACTCACATTTGGTACTTTTTCATCTTACTATCATAAATTTTGTACATGTTCCTTACATATACTGAAAGAAATTAAATAGTCCTCTATTTAACACCAGAATTGCTGCATATCATTGTAGAAAGATGTGTAAAATATTGTTTACTTTCTTTATCCAATATTTTTTCTTTTAGATGATCAATAATTTTTATTCAACTGATGATTACTTCCGTTTTCAGCCTCATTTTTTCCATGTGCCATGTAAGGACATTGCTGCCTTATTTGGAAATGTTAACACATTTAGTTTATTTGGTATGCATTGAATAATATATCGTAGAATATCGATAAATGTTGTAGCCTTATTTGGAAATTAATTTACTGTGAGAATCTCATGTTATCTGTCATGCTGGACAGAGTACAGTTAGCTTAAATGTAGCAATATAATTTACCTGACGTAGGCTTAATAACTTTATCATTAGCTAAATATAATTTACCTGACATAGGCTTAATAACTTTATCATTAGCTAAATATAATTTACCTGACATAGGCTTAATAACTTTATCATTAGCTAAATATAATTTACCTGACATAGGCTTAATAACTTTATCATTAGCTAACTAGAATATACCTGACATAGGCTTAATAACTTTATCACTAGCTAAATATAATTTACCTGACATAGGCTTAATAACTTTATCATTAGCTAAATATAATTTACCTGGCATAGGCTTAATAACTTTATCATTAGCTAAATATAATATACCTGGCATAGGCTTAATAACTTTATCATTAGCTAAATATAATATACCTGGCATAGGCTTAATAACTTTATCATTAGCTAAAGTTCCCAAAAATATAACTCTACTTAGGTAGTAGATTTTAACTAGTCATTTTTTATCTTGGAAAATATTTTTATTTGCACCTTTGTAAGTTATAGGAATCATATCATAGCCTCAATGTGGCTGAGGCAATGACATCTTAGCTAAACTTTCCATTGCATTAGTCAGTGATATAAGTTTTGCTATATGGTTAAGATGCGTAGTAATAAAGTACTCATGGTTTGTGTCCTTCTTTACTTCCCAAAGAACATATATCCATTTGTAATAATTATTTCTTTCAGCTATCTTAAGCAGTCTAATAAAATCACCAAAAACTGACAGTAGAAAATTAAAGTTCTATCAGAGTTTGCAACTTTTTAAGCTCATCTAATCTTTAATTACATAATCCAATACTTGTCAACATATTAAATGGATAATGAAGCATTGTATTGTCTACTGTTCCATACTGGATACAGATGTATATGTGAAAGCAATTGCTGTGTCTGTATCAAATATTAGTCATTTCATAAATAGCAATACAATTATGTAAAGGTGGATCTCCACTACATCTTTTTAGTTGCTAGCTCGGCTATGGTACGCAGTGCAGAATGTTCTTTCTAAGTTGTACACAGTGCAGTTTAATATTCAAAGAATCACCCACCAAAATACATCACATATGAGTATTGTGCATGAAGAAAGTTAACATTCTGAACAAAGAATCTAGACTCTATTTACTTAACAAAATATGCAAAGTTTAATGATAATAATTTTATTGAGAGAGAGCAAGAGAAAACTGAAAGGAAATCACATGTAAGTATTAGCAGGTTTCATTCCCCTATGAAATTTAAAAGTGAGAAATGTTGTGATTTATTTTTTCATTACCCCAGTCACTTTTAAATTGTTTAACATGTTCCCACATAATGAAATAAAGATACAGCTATCCAAAATACAACATTTATTAGTCCAGCCTCTGTTTAGTACTTGTGACCCAAATATATTGTACAAGTCAATATGACACATTTTGTCAGGAACTCAGCATGTGTTTGCTTTTACTGTAGACCTACTCTTTTTACAGATATTCTATGAAGCACATAATGCTGCATTCTATAACCAACAGCTTGAAAACAGCTTGAAAACATACTTGCTATTGCTGCTTTGATCATTGATGAGTTTAATGCTACCAAATTGATTGGTAAAAGTGATGAAAATATGTAATCACTTAAATATTTTCTGTAGGAGTTCAACTTTAAACTTTTATGTATTATTTTCAGTCAATGCAAATAGAATTTATTTGATAAAGTACATTCTTTAAATCCCATAACAAATACTGCAAACTGTTTCCAACTTTTCCTGGAGTGCACACAACATTTCCATATCAAAAAATGGTTTTCCATGTTGGGGTAAGTCTCAGATTGTGTTAAAGAGATTCGTTTTTTTTTTAAATTTCATTCTCATTTAGTTTTAAAATGGCCTTTCCTAGGGGAGTGCTAACAACTCTAACTTAAGAGATTGTCTGCACATGCATACACTGTTGTACAGGTGTTATGAGGTCCAAAACTGACATGGGACTCGCTTGATTAAATTGTGAATTTGCTGAATTTACTACCTGATCCAGTTTGGGATATTCTTACAATACCTTCAATAACATTTTTCTTCCAGCATTGATGAATTCAAACCATGTATAATTATCAACCCAATGTGACTGAAAATTTCTTTGTCTCTTAGTTGTGTCATGTTTGACATTTTTTTTGCAGCCACACAATCTGGCTTACATGTCTTTTTAGAGGAACAATTACCTCAGACTTAGTGGCAGCCTTTCATCTTTTCACTTTCATATGAATTTTCCTTTTATGAATCTACCACCTTCTTTGCAAACATAATGTAGTAAACTTATTTATCCAAATAGAAAAGATCACCTCATATGACAGCTACTCTATTATAATATGATCATAGCATACATTTTGTCATTTAAATGTAAACACAGACTGCTCCTTTAGCATAATTGTTTCATTTTCAAACACAATACTGTACATTTAAGTTGATCCTCTGTATAATCAATTAAAAAAGTTCGACTTGTTACTGTCATTTAATCAGTTCATAAAGGAAACAAATACTTATATTGAAGCAGTACCTTTCATAAAGTGCATTGACTCAGTGGATTGAAATCAAATGGTGATTCATACATGAGTATCTGTGCTGAATAAACACAGTATAACATGGTTGTTTAAGTACTGTTAATTAATCATGCTGGATTTGTTTGAAGTATTCTGATTGCTTGATAATTTGGTCACTTAGCTCAATATGCAGTCAAGCAGTAATAAAACTTGCGCACATGTGACAGTTATCAGTGACCACTTACTGTTGTATTGCAGAATGTAAATGAAAAAACTGAGGTAGATTTAAGCATTCAGTATGCCCAGAGGG
>JAECUM010017772.1:0-29414 GCA_016617855.1 Megalonaias nervosa
CACTCACAATGACTTAGACAACTAGTAAATTATAAATAGAAACATAAATAAATTATGTTATTATAGATTGCTATTTTTAATCAAGTATTGTTGAATTGAATTTAGAATTTCAAGTGGGTGAGGAAAACACTCACAATGACTTAGACATTCTATTTCCCTGAGAACTTGTTGGACCTTTAATTTAAGAATGTAGAGAAACTTCTCTGTATGTCTTTAGCTTCATAAACTAATTAAATAAAAAAAATAAATAGATAAATAAATAAAGTATTGGTCTGTGAGGACAACACTCACTTGACCATATAACTGAGTTTCAAATACGAAATAATGTAGCAATATCTACTTTGCTTGTAAAAATAAATTAGAAATGACTAGAATGCATATAATTTGGAAGAGAGAAAGGAATTAAACTAAAAAAATAAATTCCTTAAATAAATATTGATTTGTGCTTAAATAAACTTTAACCAAAGTTTACTGTCCAAAATATTGCCGAAAGTTTACATAACTCTATAATAAACTAAACAAAAAAAATTAATAAAATAAAATAAAACTCACAATAACTGTGATGTACCTAGTTTTATTGCTGCTAGCTGATTGAACGCCCTACAAGCAGCTACAAAACCTTGTATATTCCTGACAAAACCCACAATCAACAGAGCCCACACAACCCACAAATCCAACAAAACCCACTAAACCCACAACGCCCACAAAACCCACAGTTCTAACAAAACCCACAACCAACAGAGCCCACAAAACCCACCATATTTGTTGGAATATTCAAACAAGCATGAGCTAGTATTGCATGTGTATATTTAGTCAATCTTCACAATGATTATTTATAGAAATTACCAACTTGATATTTTACACATTGTTACATTGCGATTGTATTTCCCCAAGAAAAGAAAAGAAAAAAATCAGTTTTGTAATTCGCGGCACATAACGTGTTATGCTGTTACTCATAGCAATAGTTCGGAAGCTGCGTTGTGCACTGTTACAATATTACCAAGGTAGACCGCATGACAGGGCAGTCAACATGTGTATGTACTAAAGAAATAAAGAAGAGAAAAACCAAACTTAAATGCGATGATGTATACAAATGAACATCAGGGGCTATAAACACACTGAGCATGTATCGTACAGTCTTAAACGGTTAACTAAAATTATCAAGAATGCCAGCCGTCGGCATCGATACTCCCTATTTTCGCTAACTCAAAACATGTAGACTATACCAGCTAACAATTAATCGATGAAGTAAACAAAACAGTGGATCCTAGAAAATATTAATGTCAACTCATTTGAGCAATTCACTGGTAATGCACTGATTTAAAATAATTTTAAAAAATCGAGACCGAATTGGGCAGCTTGTATGGTGTTTACCGTATACAAGCATGCACACCTCACTCCCTAAATGCAGGTGTGATATATATATATATATATATATATATATATATATATATATATATATATATATATATGTGTGTGTGTGTGTGTGTGTGTGTGTGTGTGTGTGTGTGTGTGTGTGTAAAACGGGAACATGTGTTAAAATAAAGGACAAAAATACTGTGGACACCTCTCCAAACGAGGAAATCCCCATTTTGGCCAGAGATGGGTTGCCATAAGCAGCAGGCAAGGTGAACAGACCACTTTGTACGAGACCTTATTTTACAAAAATAAAGGTTCCTACAGGGGCTGAAAAATAAGGTCAATAACGCTAAACCGAACCTCCTAACTTTTATTATTACCGTATAGTTTGAAAAACGAATAATAAATTGTTTGGTTTAGATCATTTTTGTTATTTTATTTTTGACTTTTTTGTTTTTTATGTTATAATGCGTTTAGTTTACTCGGCGGGTCACTTAATTTTTGTCAGTCACCCTGCCTGCTGCTGTAAATTAAATAGTCAGTATAAATATTATTAATATGGTTGTCATCGGAGAACCTCATTCAGCTAGATTAGCACGAGAGCGACTAGAAGCAATTAAAAAATATTTACCTGTTCGTGATGCTGTCAAACAACAACTACAACAACGACAAGAATCTCATGTTAAATTTGAAGAGGATACAAAACAATTATTTAAACCGATTGTCGAACCAACAAAGAAAATTGTTACAGCAACTGAGGCAACACAACGAGTTCTTGAAACATTACCTGCTGATATTGCCGGCCGTATTCAAGTAGCTCAACCAATATCAACGGCGCAAAAACAAAAAATTCTCTTAATGAGCAATACTGAGTTACTTGATAAATTTACTAATGAATTCACTGAGGCAATTAATAACATTAAAAACTTTGAACATTTAGCTGAATTTGCTGCTGAGAGTTTTGGTCGTAGGGATAAATTCTTAAAGCCTGATCATCAAAATATCATTAAATCCCGTGAACAATGGTAAAGAGTAATATATCGCATACGTGCTGACGTTGAGCAAATTAAATCAGATGATGTAATATACAGAGATTATAATAAGAATTTTAATCATTTCGTTAATTTAACAAAGAAAGAAGCAAGACAAGAAAGAGAAGAAGCAAGAGAACGGAAAGAACGAGAAAGAGAAGAAGCAAGACAAGAAAAAGAAGAAGCAAGAGAACGGAAAGAACGAGAAAAAGAAGAAGCAAGAGAACAGAAAGAACGAGAAAAAGAAGAAGCAAGAGAACGGAAAGAACGAGAAAAAGAAGAAGCAAAAGAACGGAAAAAACGAGAAAGAGAAGAAGCAAAAGAACGGAAAGAACGAGAAAAAGAAGAAGCAAAAGAACGGAAAAAACGAGAAAGAGAAGAAGCAAAAGAACGGAAAAAACGAGAAAGAGAAGAAGCAAAACAAGCTGCTACTAAAACAACATCGGAATCACAACCATCATTATCATTACCACTGTCATTAAGATCATCACCACCAATGACAAGGGGAGCAGCAAAAAAAAAAAAAACGAGCTGTCCCTTCCCCTGAATCACCACAATCACCACCACTACCACTACCACAACAACCATCATTATCATTACCACAACCATTAAGATCATCACATTCTCCTTCATCAAAACAATTTGGAATATTAGGATTATCAACATCACCACATAAACAGGATCTAACTAAGGAGGAGGAAATTAACGATTTACTTGAAATTATTGACGTAAATAAAAGATCACTAGAATCACAGTTAGATCGTGGCAAAAATATCAAAGACTTTGAGTTTTTTAGTTAATCCAATAAAAAGATATAAAAGAAGATTAAAGGAATTAGGATACCCAGAATCTGAAATTGATAAAATTATTCCAAAATCTTATTTCGTATTTACTGGAGAAGGTCTCTCTACCGGAGGTGATTTTACTCTATGTCCAAATAACGTTATCTCTGACGTTGATCGATTAGAAATACTCATCGGAGGAAAACGAGCTGGTAATAATTCTCCAGAAATAATTAATGAGGCGGCTGATATCTGTAGACGGTTATTTACAGGCGGTATCATGGATGTTGATGTTTATCAGTCTCTTATTAATGAAATTGCCGATGACTACTATAGTGACTAAGTACGTAATTAAATACAATTACTATAATAAAATGATCGTACATAGTACTCACCGTGGACCAACCATGGTCAGGGTAATAAATTCACGATTACCAGTATACAAAACAACCTACGGAGATGGACTAGGTGATGTTGTTCAGGGTCTATTTAGAAGGATAGCCCCAAAAGCAATACCGATCGCAAAGCAACTGGGTATGAAAGCTATTGATGTTGTTCGTGAAAAAGGTATTGGTGCTATGGGTAATCTCGCTGGTAAAGCATTTTCAGCGATTAAAGATAGACTAGCACGATTAATACGACGAAAACCTCAACCTGTAAAATTACCTAGTACTGAAGTAATGCCTGCAAATGTCAGTAAAATAATAAATCAAGTTGCTAATCAAAAACTAGCAGAGTTGACTGATGTACCAATGTCAGAAAAAGAAAAAAATATAACCGCTAGTCTGATAGCAGGAAGTGGTCTCACTTCCCGAAGTGGTCTTCGTTTTAGACGATAATAATTATAATAAAAATGTTCAAGCGCATATCTGATCCCGCATTTGACATGGACGCACCAGTTCTCAAAGATGAGTCTGTGCGCGATTATCAGTATTATTCTTACGACGCACGAATTCCAGATCAGCGTGGACGAATTGAACTACAGGTTCAGGGTACAAGTAGGTATTTCCTACCCGCTGAAGCATTTATTGAAGTTGAAGGTGAAATTTTAAATAACGTAGCTCCTGCAGCACCAGTAGCATATGGAGACGATGTTAGTGTCGGTTTTGTTAATAATGGTATTATGGCGTTATTTGATAGTGCTACGTATATGATTGATGGTAAAAATATTGAATCAATTCAGAAAGACGTTGACGTTGCAACGACAATACTTGGCCTTGCAAGATACAGCGACGATTATTCAAGATCGGCTGGCCCGTCAATGATGTTTGTAAAAGATACTTCTAATTCTCCAGAGTACCAACAATATGAAATAAGACGACCAAGAAATTTTGCTAGAAACGCCGATGCTGATGTACAAAGTATGATTATTAATGTAGATCCAGATTTTAACTTAGGATTTAGATCACGTCGAGTAATGTTGCGTGGTGGAAGAAGAGCATTTTCATGTGCCATTCCACTGTCACATATTTTTGGATTTTGCAGAAATGTCAGAAAAGTCATTTTCGGAGCTAAGCACACAGTTGTACTTGTACGAAAAGCAACCGACGATGATGCAATCTGGCGACCCGCTGGTACTGATCCTGGTAGAGTAATACTGACAAAACTTTCATTATGGATGCCGGTGATGACTCCAACAATACCTGAAGAAGAACGTCTACTTGCTTTTATGAATCAAGGTGGTAAATCAGCGTTGTCATGGTTAACAATGACCACAGATGCTGTTCAGAGCACAATTAATGGTTTATTCACATGGCAAATAGCCTCTCAACAGGGAATATCCGCACCACGACATATATTTATTGCGTTTCAAGATGTTACACGAGTAAACAGTCAAAATCTTAGTATTATGATATTTGATAATCTTGGTGTTTCTGAAGTGTCTCTGAGGATAAATGGACATCAAGAACCATCTGAGGATATATTACTGAATTTTGAACAAAATCATGTAGCACGTGCATATCATCGTCTAATGACGTTCATGGGTCGTGATCAAAATATTGATACTGGTTTACAAATATCACAATTGGATTTTACAACCTTATATCCGATTTATTACTTTTCGTTAGAACATTTAGATTTAACCAGACAGTCAGTAGTTGATATATATTTTCGAGCTCGTGTTAACAGAGATGTTGGAGCTATTGCCAATTACAGAGCAATTGCTGTTATACTCAGCGATAAATCGATGTTACTTGAAGGTGCTGGTGGACGAATGAGAGTCGTTGATGCGCCAGTAGAAAACATGTAATTAAATCGTTTATGAATATTATAATGTCGTATAATCACGTTAGTGTTAGTCTGACTCCTGGTCAGATTAAAAGGATACAATCAGCATCAAAAAATAACTGTGGATTAAAAATATTGCTAAAGAAAGATCAGATGAGCGGTTCAAATAAATTATCTCTTACAGAACGTCAGCTCAGGCATTTCAATGAAGCCAAAAAATCAAATAAAGGTATAAAACTTAATCTTTCTGCGGGTGCCATTAAAGATATTATTAAGACGGGTGGTATATTTCCACTTCTTGCTGCTATACCAGCATTAATAGCCGCTGCAGCCCCAGCTGTTGCAAAAGCAGCTGCATTAGGCGCTGTTGGAACCGCTGCTGGAATGGCATTAAAGAAAGCAACAGGAAAGGGAATCAAAAAAAAGGGAAGGGGTCTAAGATTACCAGGGACTCCACATTCATGGTACGGAAAGGGCCTAAGATTACCAGGGACAGTTTACTGATATCTCCTATGTCCAATTTTGATTTATTAGATGCTGCTAAAAAATTAAAAATAAAAAATTTTAGAGGAGTTTTCATGCGCGATCAATTATCAAAACAACCAAATAACATTGAAACCGGTATTATTAATCTCGATGAAAATTCTGGTCCAGGCACGCATTGGGTCGCTTATGCAATAGATCCACGTGGAATTATTTATTTTGATTCATATGGACTAGCTCCACCAAAAGAATTCTTAAAGTATATTAGCGGCTATCAAAGTACTCCAATATGGTATTCAACGTTACCAACACAAACATTAGCTGATCCACCAATATGTGGTCGAGAAGTACTTAACGTACTTGATGCTATATCAAAATCAACAAAACCACCTCACAAAGTTGTACATGAATATACTACGACGTCACATTTAAACAGACATTAGTAAATATAATGGTGGATATTTATGGAAGATCTTCTCGTGGTAAAGGTCATCAGCAAGTTGATTTATCTAAATACGCAACTCTCGATCAACTCAGAAATGAGATTGATGATTTATTAAACATAACCAGTGTGGATCAAAACGAAGTAGTTGTTTTTCAGGATAAAGAAGGACGATTAAAAACTAGTAATATACAACTGCCAGATGTACTTATACGAGTTCCCACCGCGGTTGTTAATAATATAGTTACTTTTACTGATCAGGGTAAAATACAAGATTCCGTTAATTCAGTCAACGATTATTTTAAGAAAGCTGGTGATTCATTTACAGGTTCAATTATCATCAACCGAAATAAAATTACAGGTCTTGGAAACCCAACCGCAGATGCAGACGCCGCAACAAAGAAATATGTCGACGATCAAGAATCTAAGTACGTATTGGCCAACGGCGGTATAATGCGTGCATTTCTTAATATGAATAACAACGGCATTAATAATCTTAGAACACCGGAATATGATTTTGATGCTGTAACAAAAAAGTATGTTGATGATAAGGAAATTCCTATTTCAACTTCGTTAAAAACAATCGGTGATGAAATTACTACACTTAGTGCTAATTTTTCTAAACATTTAGAAACGTTCTTAAATTTTCGTAGAAATGTAAACAAACCCATTAAAGAATTTTTGGGGAACAACCAACCGTTGAAATAAAACTAGCTGACGTTAACACGAAACTCAACGACATTGTCAGTGGAATACCTAATATTGTTCAAAAAACTAATCTGATTAAAATTCCACACGGACAAATTAAAAATATCGTATATACAGTAGCATCAGGATCATCAACATGGACACCGAAAAATAACACTATCAAACATACCGCAGAAGTCACTGGTGTTTACAGGCTGTCCGTGTTTAGTGGTGCAAAATTTAATATATTTACCACATATCTGTGGCGTCATTCGATCGATGCTCTCTCTGGAGTTGTATCTATAGTGTTAAATAAAGATACCGAAGAAACATTTATGCTGGAAGCAGATGATCAAACAATAACCGCAGCGTCTTACTGGTGGTGTTTGGAATTTGTAGCTGAAACACCGCAATTAGGCACTTAATATAACAATAATGGATCAAACTCAGTCTCGCATCGACGTTCAACGTTACAGATGCAATCAAGTATGTGAGCGTCTCACCAAACTAAATAATTTTATCGACTATTATAACACGAAAATAAAAAAATACAAAAGACGTATAGTTGTCATCGATGTAGTTGTTTACTCGGTTTCTGCTGTTATTGCTGGAACAGGATTATTATTATCAATGTTGACGATGACAGCACCTACTGTTATAACCATTATTGTTTCAGCATCAACGACTATTGCTGGAGTTCTCGGTATTATAGCCAAAAAGATAGATACCTGTACAAATGCTAAATTGCACGATTATATGATTAAATTACATACTGTGGCAGAGGTATGCTCTAAACTATCTTTGTACGTTTCTTCGTGTGTCAGTGATGGTGAAATATCCGATACTGAATTTGCTATGATTATGAAAACCTATGATGACGCTTTTAAGGTGATCGCTAATGATTTTAATGAATTAAATAACAACAATAATAATAATGACAGACAGGGAGTTACTTCAGCAGATCGTTACTAATACAACTCCGTCAAAAACTACTATGATATCGTTAAGTTCGACCAATCCGGAATTTAGTGTTAATTTTCCAACATCAATTCCTGTAAAAGAAATAGCATTAGCACAATTGCGAGTTTATTATAGCTGGCCAAATATTAGATCAAAACCATTTGGTGGACTACAGCCAAATAATTCATTAATATTCGCTAATAAAAATAAACCAGATGGAACTCCTGATTGGCAAGTAGTTGGAATTCCAACGGGTAGTTATCAAATAGAACAGATTAATGATGAGTTCCAACGCAGAATTAAATCTATTACAGGAAAAGAATCAAAAATAGCTATTACTGTCTACGAACCAACACTATCTGCGGTTATTGAAATAAATTCCCCTGATTATTCCGTAGATATTTATCAAAGTTCGATTAGATCAGTATTAGGATGGCCTGAAGATCCACCGGTTTATAATGGAGTTTCAGAACCAAAACTAGAAGAATTTAAAACGAGTGAAGAAAAATTCATTAAAGATCCATAATATCGAGGAAAACAACCATGGAGTAATAATACAAGATTTGGATTTCCAAACGAAGATAGATATTACTTTACCGATTTTGACGGTAAAAGAATCCCCAGGTTGAATAAAGCATTATTTATTGTTAACACAGACACCAGGACGAAGATTAGTTACTATACTGTTGATGTAAGATTTATTAAACATTTTTTAGATACTCTTAAACCTGAATACGATAAAACGTTTAATGATTTAAGAAATTTACTTATTTCATTATCACAACATTATAATGAAAATGTAAAGCAGCAAATAATCGAGTCAATAAAACATTTAAATGGTATCTTGTTCGATTTATACATCGTCAATCGAAGTATTATAAACACTGCGACTAAATTCGATGGAAATCGTTACACAAATCCAGAATCTAAACAAGTATTTCTTGATCATTATAAAATAACAGAAAAAGATTTACAAACATTTGTTATACCAGATTTAAATAACGCTGAAATGAAGAAATCATTAAATGATCTTATTGAAGAACACTTTAAAAGAATATATGATTCATGGAGAAAAATAGCCCCACCACCGGTTATACTAAAACATAATAACAATCCCTTTGGTGCCGGACGTCATATCTCACCTGGTATTGTTAATATAACATCTACGATCGCGGTCAATTTAGTATGTGACGTAATTGATGACAGTTATCAAGTAGATCTTTCAAAGTCTAACCAGGCCCAACAGGGGTATATACTATATACATTTAGTCCTAAAGACCCGCCTGGGTGATTAATTGTATCTGAGCCAATTAATCCCGTGTACCTGAGAGTTCATAATCCATTTCTGACAAGAATAAATTTCAAACTCACCGACCAGGCAGGAAACATTTTGGATCTAAGACAAGAATCTCTTAATATTAATTTGTATATACGCTCGTAGAACGTCTGATTAAATAATCAGGGGCTGATGAGTAAATACATGAATAATAATCAATTTCTATGATTAAAGCAATTGTATATATAATAAAGCAAGATAACTTGGCTATCTCTCTCTCTGCGGAGTAAATTGAACGATTATTTCCCTTACTACTACGTTCGATTTACAGACAACAAATACTTCTTGTTTTTCGTTAATTATTTAGTGACATTTCTTTTTCTGTAGGTGATTAGCTGCTAGTAAAGCATCAATTTGTAACAGAGAGGGATATTGATGCATCTTTTAACTCTGATAACCTTAAATTCATGTCGGTTTATACGAGTGCGTAAAGTTATTTTTAGCTATAACACATGTATTTGACCTTAACGAACGATAACTCTTACAGAAAATGTAATGTGCGATTATTTTATACAGTATATATAAATAATGTTTGTAAATTAAGTAAATATACGCTACAGTTGTACAATAATTGTGATTTTATTCAGTATATTGGTCGTACGTAATTTGTCTGCTTATTCAGTGTTGGGTTAACTACATAATAATTTTAAAACGTCTATATGTATGAATCGGAAAATGGCTCAGTGGTATAGTTGTTGAACTATGATACTGACGACCGTGGTTCGATTTCTGTGGCTGACGAGTGTCGACAGTATTCGGAACGATGCCATTTTATATATAAGGTTGGGGAGCTCAGCCCCCAACGAATTCAACCCCTCATCACGTTAAACAACTTGGTGAGTGCGTTTTGCACTTACCCCGGGGTTTGATTTGGTGGGGGGTTATTGAATTCGCAATACAGAGCTCCCTAAAATAATCAGTAGCATGCCTGAGCTCTCTATCTCATTTGAAAGACCCCCACAAGGAAACATTCAAAAAGAATGCTAGCCAAATAGAAACAGAACATGGAGTGCCGATAACGGTCATAAGAAAGACATCATCATACAAAAAAAGGACTCCATGAAAGACACAAAGGCTATCGGAGGCCAAGTGACGGGTAACCGCTTAGGATGCTACTGATTATTTTTGATATTTTTAGGTCAAAAGTCAAAAGTTAAAAACTTAACTGTCAATTATTTTTTATTTTAAAGAAATAATTATTATATAATGAACCAAGAAAACATTAATGATATTATTTCTGCTATTAAAAAATTAAAACATACGGGAATAAATCTATCTGATAATCTTGATCCTGAAAAAATATTATGCGATTATGAAATATTAAAACAAAGAAAAATTGACAATAAATACACATTACCATCCAATTATAAATTTGTAAAATCAATTTATCAGTCTATGCTTGAATCCTTGGCGGTGGTAAATGACAAACAGGTAAAGTTATTTGCGCCTCTTGCACGTTCGATCGAAAATATCAGATCCGAACTATCTCGTGAATACGAGAAAAAGAAGATCGTGGATAATCTCGTGTAATGCAATTAAGAAAAATTATGTTATTTGATTCTGTCAAAAGTGAGAGTGACACTGAGAGCGACGATGAATGTACCCATGGTAAAATATAAAGTCAAACTATATACAATTTATTTGTTAGGAAGACAGAATTAGATATATTCAAATATAATCAGCTGATTATATGTTTTCGAAAATGCTGATCTAGTAATATTATTTGCGACAAATTGTACCGATCGTGGATTTATGCTAAAATATTTTGCAGCCGCATACATCGATTTAAAAGTTATTTCTTGGCCTGTTTCTACATTTATGGGTTTAATAGCTCTTCTTGCAAACTTTTTACATTTTCCAGTATTTCCGGATTTACAATTTTGACTCTGTGTAGTAATACGTAGATTTCCAAGTGAATTGTCAAGCTTATCGCCGTTGATGTGGTCAATCACATATCCATCTTTGATTATTCCAAAAAAAACACTCGTAGGTAAATCTATGTGAGTAATAATGTTTATTTCCACTGGTATTAAACATAAAATAACCAGTATTAATAATACTACCGACTGTTTTTTTTTCAATTTGCAGTGTCTGATCACACCATCTCGAGACGCCTCATAATTTTTTATTATTGGATGTTTCACAAATTCGTTTTGCTCCATTTATATATAATATTATTTGTCTAAATCATTGTTTTGAAATCTGGTCAGATAATCTTCTACGGTTTTTATAGGAGATTTACCTGATAATGTCAAAGTATTATTTTTTTTTTGTCATAATATCGTTTTAGTTCTCTATATTTTTTTCCGCCACATTTTATACACAATGGAGTTTTTCCTCTGACTCCAACACCACATTGCACACACGGTATTGGTCCTGTACTTCCATTTTTGAAACTTTGTGCATGATTTCCGCAGTATTTGTTCACGCACGGTTTATTACAATGAGAAGTATATCCAATTCTGAGCCAAGCACATTTGTTTTTTGTTTCAAGCATTATATATATACTAAAATTTTAATTTAAATATTTGTTTTAATTATATGGAGGAATTATCCATGATTAAACCTAAAAGAGCCAGATTTGATTTTGACAGACTATCAGAATATAAATTTAGTACTTTGATGCAAGATCTAGCTTTAACAAATGAGGATGTAACCGAACGTGTTCGTGAAGCAAAAAATGAATTTCGTGACGATGGCGCTGTTCATGTATGGTCAACATTCAGAGTTGGAAATGTTACTAATATGATGAATGACGAACGAGGAAAAGTAATTATTAATCACCTTGATGATCAAAAATATTTTATTTTAATAAAATTTATTGTAAATACAGAAGAAGATATTTGGATTATTCGTGACAAGCGCGATCCAGTCCGTGTGCAGTCAGGAAATAATATTGTTCGCTTAAATAATAAATCTAAACCCGGAATACTGACTGGTATTGATAAGATATATTATGAACGTGCATATCCAGTTACTGCAGTCGTATATGCGATATATCCGCTTAATAATAAACCTGACGTCGGGGATCTAAAGCCTATGAAACTGTCAGAGTCAAGAATAAACTGTGTAGCTGAACGAGTTACAGAACATTTTACAAACGCGATACGTGGTAATGGTTTAACTGATTTACGACGTAAAAAAATAAATACATGGGCAGAATCAGTTAAAGATACCGGAGCGTCTATCAAAGATGTCGCTGAACTAGAAAAGAAATTAAAATTCCCAATAACAGTAAAGACGCTGGCAGGAGAGATTTTATATAAATCGAAATATGAATCAAGAGGAGCTCCTATAACAATCGTTGATCATAATTCGCACGCATGGACCTCAGCAGTAACAATATTTCCACTAGACAGAGCGGTTAAATTTTATGATGGTCATATATTTGATTTTATCAAAAATATCAGTAAAAGTGACCCTGTGTCCGTTTGGTTATTTCAAAGTTCAGAATATGATTATTACGATCAATTTGTACGACCTAATGGTGATATTTACCGTATAGAATCTCTTAATGTAGAAATGGAAAATCTTGCGCTGAAATATACTTCAGACGATATCAAAGTTGGACAATTATTAAATAATTGTTTTACTGTTCCATCCGTAGCAGCTCATTTCGCTCAGGAGAAAAATTTATGGAAACCAACACGATCGGAATTTCTTGAAGATATTCATAAAAGCTGTGTAGAATATGGACACGGAGGATTATGGAATACTAAATATAAATGTAATGACGTTATATCTGTTGATATGGTAGCGTGTTATCCTGGAAGTTTTCTTGGATATGGAGAATGTTCTAAATACTTTAAGAGATTCGGACATCCATCACACGAGATGACCAGGGTTGCGATAAACGGACCATTACCAGATTTTGATCTAACCGGATTTGCTCATGTAGAATCATTCGAGTTTGCAGAAAATCTCCATCCGATTACTTATGTTTGGTTTAGAAGACATTTTTCAGAAAAATGTTGGGTTCCAATAGTACTATTGCAATATATGTTTGATGTTGGAATTTTAATATCTTTACAGGTGAGCGAGGCGATTATATCGTATAGTCCACAGAAACAAGTTTGGTTACCAGAACCAAATAGATTTAATAGTGATGATGCCAGGAAAGAATTTCCTAATCTTAATGAAGATGATATTATTAAAATTACTAATAATATACGTAAATGCAGAGACGAGCATGATGAAAAACTTGCAAAAGATCTTGGTAGAAAGATAATTGGTAAATTTACTCAAGGAGGAGCCTATGATCATAAAAGACACTGTACAAGATTGATTATGGACGATGCTGAACTCGATTTTATAATTGCTGATACAACAGAAAAAATACATTTATAAATCGGAGTAATGCTTATTTGTCAGACGGAACCAAACTAGGTACAATTGTGAGTTATCTTGATGGTGACTCACCACAATTTACTCATTTAAGATCATCTATGTTGGCATATGTTTCTATAAATCTACTGTCTATGATAAATAGATTTCCTCGTGTTGCTGTCAGAGTCGCCACGGATTCGTTTTATATAAATAAAAAATATACGGGTTTGTTAAAACCGCTACTTGGTAATGGTGAATGGGGATCATGGAGAATAAAACAAGAAAATATACTTAGCTATTCTGAATCTGCCGACGTTGAAATTAGGGAAATATATTACAAAAATAATAATCAGGTATCAAAGTCATCAGCACCATCTGTATACGATCCTGTGGCTAGACATAAACCTGTTTATCTTAACGGATGCGGTGGTTCAGGTAAAACAACACGTGTGATTAAATTACTCATGAATAATAATTCAGATATAATTGTTTTGACACCGACACATAAACTCGCCAGAGAGATAAAAGAGCGAGGAGTAAAATCGTGTACTTAGCATAGTTGCTTTAGATGGTGTGGAGACACATGGACTCCTGAGCGAATGGGTGAGAAATATATACCTAAATATATTATATGGGACGAGATATGCACGGTGTCGTTAGAAATATTAAAAACATTTCTTGAATGGTTATTGACGAAGAATACTGCTATAATAATGTGCGGTGATCATGGTCAAGCACCACCTTTTATTGGACAGTCTCCACATGAATGGCTGAAGAATAACGTAGATTATTACGAGGAAATAAATGATGACCATAGAGCTATTGATGAACCGCTGAAGGAATTTAAAAGGTTAATTAGACTACAACCAGACAGAGTACAATGTGAAATAATGCGAGGAGTAATTCCAGAGACTTCTATGAATGATTTTCTAAATTTATGGAATCCCGCTGATTTAATAGTTGCAAGTAGAAAGATAGTTCGTGATGAACTACAGGATAAATTATTTATGTTACATAAAGAAAAGTTTTCAGATTTACCTGTACCATTATGTTATCGCCCAGCAGATACTCGACGACAGAATATTGATGTTGAAATTCCTGGTGGTGGAATACAGAATCTTGTCTTGAATGATATTATTTTAGTCGATATTAATGTCGTTGAGAATGCGCTGAATATGAATAAATCACCGTGGACGTTAGGATACGCTATAACTATTCACTCGTCACAGGGGTTAACTATTTCTGATACAAATATTTGGATTATAGATGATCGGATTGAATGGTCGAATTTAGTCTATCTCGCAGTTTCTAGAGTCAGAAGAATATCTCAACTACATAGAGTTATTATGAATTTTACAGAAAATAATGATCAGACTGTTAATAATGACGTAATAAGAAAAAAACTATCTGGTTATAAACGGTGTGATAAAAAAAATAAACGTGACTTTGATATTGATACTGAAGTTATTATAAAACTAAAAACACAACAGAATAATAATTGTGCAAGTTGTAACTGTAATATGTTATGGCAATATTCGAATAATAATCCAAGACAATTTACCGTAGACAGAATTAATAGTGATCTTGGTCATACACGTGATAATGTGATGCTGACCTGTCTTGAATATAATCGACGTCGGGGCGCTGGACGCCCTGGTTCTGGTTATGTAATTGTATGTGGTGGTAATTGTGTGTCTTCAGGGATTACCTGTAATTGTTCACGTACAAATCCACGTTGAGGGGCTCTCGAATCTAGTCTGTAAATTGGAGGTCTACCTGTGGATCTAACTACACTAGAAATTGTATGTGTAGTCACGCTCCAGATAGGATCAGTTGCTCATTTTTTACCACCTTCAAGTTCGCCAGGTTCGTATAAATATCTTACAGTTACATTACCTAATATTGGTTGAGGTTGATGTCTGTCATTGCTACGGGGTATATATTTTTTTGTGATCGCATTAGAAGGTTTCATTGAAGTTGAACGAGTAATTTCGTTATTTAATGCAGCTATCACACTTGATAACCTCGCAACCCATTCACGAGATCTCTCACCGGATTTAAAGTCAGTAGATATTTCTTTTGCGTATTGGTATCCAAATAACCGCTCGGCAAGTGTTCGATTAAATCGTTCAACAATTGCCTGATCACGATGAATTTCAGTATGTCCTCGTCTGATTTTAACGTTATGTTTTTCATCAACGATAATACTGCACCAAGAAATTCTTTGCCAGGATCAACCTGTAATAACTGTGGCCATCGCAAAGGTCCTCGCTGATAAATTCGTTCAAACGCAGATGCAACTTCAAACGCTGTCTTTGTTGATAATGGTTCAGCATCTTTATATCTACTTGCAACGTCAACGACAGTTAATGCGTATTTGTATGTGCGTGATTGACGTTTACCAATTTTAATGGTATCGTGTGGTAAAAATAAAATATCTGCTTGATGAACCTCATTAGGGACGCTGACATCAAAATGTGCATATTGAATTTTTTTAGGTGGTGGTAGATAAATTTGCCATATTGCCTCTCGTGCTAACCAAGCTGCAGCAACAGAACGTGAGACTTTTGCTGCTTCAGATAATTTAGTAATAGCTGATCTGCCTCTCCAATATCCTCTTGGGTTATAATAAATGGATTCCATTATAATATTTATATAATTAATTACCAGCCCCTAACATTATTTTACTTTTCATGGCAGATTTTACTAGAAAACTAGCTAATTTATCTCTGACAGATTTATTTGGTATAGAATTTAATGCATGAATCAATTTTACATCTGCGAGATGCCTTTGTTGTAAATCTTTACTTTTATACGCAACATCATGAACATGACACGCTTTATCAATCTTATTTACTGGATACTCTCCTGGTCTTGGTTGATCTTGATCATCAAGTCGGATGTCAAGTCGGGTTCCAGGACCACAATAATTATATCCTGGTAAGTGTTTTTCCCCCGGATATTTAGCCCACGGAGTTCCTGGTAATTTTCCTAATAAAGCGGTTATATCTCCACCTGTATTTGTTTTAACAAATTTGTATTTCTTGGTACCACATTTTACACATTTGCCCGTCAGAGCACGTCGTTTATTTTTTGTTGTTATTGTAGTTAATTCAGCAGTGGGTGTAGGAATTTTACACCGAACACAATATAGACTCATATTATTTAATATATGGATATAATTGACTTTTCGGCGACACGAAAACAGGAGCCAGTAAAGCATCATCCAGCATTACCAAATTCGATAAGGATGATTATAATAGGTCCATCTGGATCGGGTAAAACACAACTATTATTAAATTTAATAATGAGATGGTTAAAATGGAGTAAATTGTATTTAGTAGCACCATCTGTAGATGATCAACACTGTTACGAAGTACTTAAAGATTTTAATGAAAATGCAAAATTGCTGAATGAAGATGGTGATGATGTGGTTGATTTTATTACCGATATTGATGAGGCTCCATCTGTAGATGACCTAGATGGATTTATTAATAATTTAGTGGTGTACGATGACGTTATGTTGGACAGACAAACAAATCCAGCTAGAATATTTTCTCGAGGTAGACACGAGAATACGGACGTGATTTATGTTACACAAAGATATACACAAATACCTAAAGTGATCAGAGACAACTGCAATATTTTGGTTGTATTTAATGGAGTAGATAATTATACTTTACAGAATATTTATTATACTTGGTGTTCAGGGGATATGGATATGATGAAGTTTAAAAACTTTTTTGCTCAAGCACAAGCTGTTCCGTTTGGATTTATTACAATAAATCTACATGATCCAAGATCCAGATATCGCGTAGGTCTAGATAAAATCTTTGGTCCTTGATTTTATCAAGGATTACAGCAGCAGGCAGGGTGACTGACAAAAATTAAGTGACCCGCCGAGTAAACTAAACGCATTATAACATAAAAAACAAAAAAGTCAAAAATAAAATAACAAAAATGAGCTAACCCAAACAATTTATTATTCGTTTTTCAAACTATACGGTAATAATAAAAGTTAGGAGGTTCGGTTTAGCGTTATTGACCTTATTTTTCAGCCCCTGTAGGAACCTTTATTTTTGTAAAATAAGGTCTCGTACAAAGTGGTCTGTTCACCTTGCCTGCTGCTCCATAACCTTACTTAGTAATACAAACTTTCGATATAAACGTATCTGACAAAGTCCCCTTTTGGTTAGTATTAGATGATAACGAGGGTGAGGGTGGGGATGCATGGGCGGTATATCTGTAGCATGGAATCCACCCTATATACAAGCTTGGTTTAAAAGAAGTAAGTAAACTAACCTTTGTTCACAGAAGAATGTAGACATAAACCGGTCTCCCCAACTGACAGAACTTTATCCAACCACATCATATTTACGTGATAAATATGTGATGCAAGTCCGACTCAGAGAGTTGTTTTCGTCTTCTGTACAATCTAATGTTCCAAATCAAATACTGCAAATTTCCGATCACAAATACATTACAGTAAATATGTGTATTTCTGCATCCAGTAATCTTCTTTTCACAAAAGTATTGCAACAATGTAATGTTTAGTTGTGGAATTTCAACGTAAACACTGTCACTGTGTTGTGTTGGCCAACTCAAACCGGTATTGTGCACCGTATCAAACAATGTGACATCACACGCTTTGGACATTTTGTGTTGACAAATGTTTTGTCTTTCGTAAAATGTTCTGTTTATTTGGATGGGTGCTTATTCTTTGATTTATAGTTATCAAAAATGTATAATATACTTTTACTATATCAACTTTGTTTGGGACTATTTTTTAAGCACAACAAATGAACGGTACAGCGTCTGTCAGAATGAACGAAATTATTCGTTCTTCTTTCTATCTAAATAATTTCCCCTGAAATAAAACTATGTGATAAAAAGAATCTCAAATGGGTAATGATTTAATATTAAATTTATGAAACTTGTTAAATAATGTCCAGCTTTTGCTCGCCAAGGCTCGCAAAAGCTGGACATTATTCAACTCGTTTCATAAATTCAATATTAAATCGTTACCCATTTGAGATCCTCTATGTATTCCAACTGTAGCTCGCGTTACACTATCCGGACTGCCAAGCCATTTTTCTTTCAACTGCCGGCCGCAAATAACTGTGCAACAGTTTTGGAAAATTTCACCGATCACAAGAAGCTAACAAGTTAGTGACATAACTGAAATTCTCATTTGAAATTACTGAATTTGGCGAGTGAAAATTTATTTTCATTGCCTGGCATGTTCTGTTTTATTTTGTTATCATCCTAAATATAATGCACATAAACGCTCTCGCAAAGAGAGAGAGAGAGAGAGAGAGAGAGAGAGAGAGAGAGAGAGATTACCTTGGCACTACATTTTACATGTATTTACTTCTGTATTTTAAAACTATATATTTAATGTTTTAAATAACTGAATAAACTTATGCATGCTTGGATTCTGCCAGCAGTAAAACATCTATAATGCGCCAAAATAATACGGCATACATCTGTCACCAAGGCAATGCCTGAAATCGATTTACTAACAGTTTGAAATATGTAGAAAATATTTTTTTATATAATATTGGTGGTTATATTTGTATCGTACTTAGCAGCAGTAGAGCTGAACAGACCACTTGGCTGAAACCTTATTTATAAAAAATAAAGGTTCCTACAGAGGCTGAAAATAAAAGGTCAATAACATAAACCGAACCTCCTAACTTTTATTATTACCATATAGTTTGAAAAACGGATAATAAATCGTTTGGGTTAGCTCATTTCCGTTACTTTTTGTTGACGTATTTTTTTCAGATTTTTATGCGATTCGTTTACTCGCGGGTTACTCAATTTTTGTCGTTCAGCTCTACTGCTGCTATGATTTTTATCCAAAAATTGTATCAAGTCCGTTACGATATCTTGACCTAGGATCGTATAAATTTATTGTTACAAAACCAAAGGGAGCAGCTTGTGCTTTTGAAAAGAAATTTTTAAATTTGTTCATCTCCATGTCGCCTGAACACCAGGTATAATAAATATTTTGCAGCGTATGATTATCTACTCCGTTGAACACAACTAAAATATTACAGTTGTCTCTGATTACTTTTGGAATTTGTGTATATCTCTGGGTAACATAAATCACGTCTGTGTTTTTATGTCTACCTCGTGAAAATATTCTAGCTGGATTTGATTGTTTGTCCAGCATGACATCATCATACACTACTAAATTATTAATGAATCCATCCAGATCATCTACGGATGGTGCTTCATCAATATCAGTAATAAAGTCTATGACATTGTCTTCATGCAACAATTTTGCGTTTTCATTAAAATCTTTAAGCACTTCGTAACATCGCTGATCATCTACAGATGGCGCTACTAAATATAATTTATCCCACTTCAGCCATCGCATTATTAGATTAAGCAGTAATTGCGTCTTTCCACTTCCAGATGGGCCTATTATAATCATTCTGATAGAATTCGGAAGCGCTGGATGGTGCTTTACTGGTTCTTGTTTTCGTGTCGCAGAAAAGTCAATTATATCCATATAATTAATAATATGAGTCTATATTGTGTTCGATGCAGATCACCTACCGATACTACCGAATTAACGACAATAACAACAAGAAATAAAAGACGTGCACTTACAGGCAGGTGTGTGAAATGTGGCACCAAGAAATATAAATTTATTCCAACAAAGACAGGTGGGGGTGATATCGCTGCTTCGTTAGGAAAATTACCAGAAACTCCATGGGCTAAATATCCCGGTGAGAAACATTTACCCGGATATAATTATTGTGGTCCTGGAACTCGTCTTGATATCCGACTTGATGATCAAGATCAACCAAAACCAGGGGAGTATCCAGTAAATAAGATTGATCAATCGTGTTACGTTCATGATGTCGCGTATAAAAGTAAAGATTTGCAACAACGACATCTTGCAGATGTGAAATTGATTCACGCATTAAATTCTATACCTAATAAATCTCTCAGAGAAAAATTAGCTAGTTTTCTAGTAAAAACTGCTATGAAAGGTAAACTGGTGCTAGGGGCTGGCAATTAATTATATAACTATCATAATGGAATATGTTTATTATTCCCCGAGAGGATTCTGGACAGGTAAAGCAGCGATTAGTAAACTCGCCGAAGCAGCAAAAGTTTCACGTAATGTCGCTGCATCATGGTTAGCACGACAGGCAATATGGCAAATCTTCCTAAGTCCACCTAAAAAAATTCATTACGCGCATTTTGATGTTAGCGTTCCTAATGAAGTTCATCAAGCAGATATTTTATTTTTACCACACGACACCATTAAAACACGTGGACGAAAATCACGCACGTACAAATACGCATTAACTGTCGTTGACGTTGCGAGTAGATATAAAGAAGCTGAACCATTATCAACAAAGACAGCATCTGAAGTTGCATCTGCGTTTGAACGCATTTATCAACGCGGTGGTCTACGATGGCCACGGTTATTACAAGTTGATCCCGGTAAAGAATTTCTTGGAGTAGTATCATCGTTGATGAAGAAACATAACGTTAAAATCAGACGAGGACATACTGAAATTCATCGTGATCAGACAATTGTTGAACGATTTAATAGAACACTTGCTGAGCGGTTATTTGGATACCAATATGCAAAGGAAATATCTACTGACCTCAAAGATAGATCTCGTTAATGGGTTGCAAGATTACCGAGTGTGATAGCTGCGTTGAATAATGAAATTACTCGTGCAACTTCCATGAAACCTTCTAATGCGATCAAAATAAAAAAAATATATACCAATACAACGACGTGAATCTCTCTCAACCAGTATTAGGTAATGTTACAGTTAGATATTTATATGAACCTGGCGAACTTGAAGGTGGTAAAAAAAGAGCAACTGATCCTATTTGGAGCGTGACTACACATAAAATTTCTAGCGTGGTTAGATCCACTGGTAGACCTCCAATATACAGACTAGATTCTACAGCTCCTCAACGTGGATTTGTACGTGAACAATTACAAGTAATTCCTGAGGATACGCAATTACCACCAAGCTCAATTTTGTAAACGTCCAGAACCTCGGCGTCGATTACATTCAAGACAGGTAAGCATCACATTTTCACGTGTATGACCAAGATCACTATTAATTCTGTCTACGGTAAATTGTCTTGGATTATTATTCGAATATTGCCATAACATATTACAGTTACAACTTGCACAATTATTATTCTGTAGTTGTTTTAGTGTTATAATAAATTCAGTATCAAGATCAAAATCACGTTTATATTTTTTTTGTCACACTTTTTATAGCTGACTAAATTTTTATTGATATCGATATTGTTAGTGATTTCTTCAGTTATTATGTAATCTACAATAACTCTACGCAGTTGAGATATTCTTCTGACTCGAGATACGGCGAGATAGACTAAATTCGACCATTCGATCCGATCATCTACAATCCAGATTTTAGTATCAGTTATAGTTAATCCCTGCGACGAGTGAATTGTTATAGCGTATCCTAACGTCCACGGTGATTTATTCACACTCAGCGCATTCTCAACGATATTAATATCGACTAAAATAATATCATTCAAGACAAGATTCTGTATTCCACCACCAGGTATTTCAACATCAATATTCTGTCGTCGAGTATCTGAGGGGCGATAACATAATGGTACAGGTAGATCTGAAAACTTTTCTTTATGTAACGTAAATAATTTATCCTGTAGTTCATCACGAACTATCTTTCTACTCGCGACTATCAAATCAGCGGGATTCCATAAAGTCCAAAAATCATTCATAGAAGTCTCTGGAATTACTCCTCGCATTATCTCACATTGTACTCTCTCTGGCTGAAGTCTGATTCACCTTTTAAATTCCTTCAGCGGTTCATCAATAGCTCTATGGTCATCATTTATTTCTTCATAATAATCTACGTTATTCTTTAGCCATTCATGTGGAGACTGACCAATAAAAGGTGGTGGTTGACCATTATCGCCGCACATAATCACAGCAGTATTCTTCAATAACAACCAATCAAGAAATGTTTTTAGTGTTTCTAACGACACCGTGCATATCTCGTCCCATATAATATATTTAGGTATATATTTCTCACCCATTCGTTCAGGAGTCCATGTGTCTCCACACCATCTAAAGAAACTGTGATAAGTACACGATTTTACTCCTCGTTGCTTTATTTCTCTAGCAAGTTTGTGCGTCGGTGTTAAAACAATCATATCTCAGATATTATTTATAAATAAATTAATCGTACGAGTTGTTTTACCTGAACCACCACACCCATTAAGATAAACGGTTTTATATCTAGATACAGGATCATACACAGATGGTGCAGATGACTTTAATATTTGATTATTATTTTTGTAATATGTCTCTGCAATTTCAACATCGGCAGATTCAGAATAACTAAGTATATTTTCCTGTTTTATTCTCCATGTTCCCCATTCACCATTACCGAGTTTTAATAAATCTTTATATTTTTTGTGTACATAAAATGAATCCGTAGCGACTCTGACGGCGTAACGAGGAAATTTATTTATCATCGATAATAGATTTATTGAAACATAAGCTAACATCGAAGATCTTAAATGAGTAAACTGCGGTGACTCGCCATCAAGATAGCTCACAATGGTACCTAGTTTCGTTCCATCTGATAAATAAGCATTACATCTGTTTATAAACGTATTTTTCTCCGTTGTATCAGCGATTATAAAATCTAGTTCAACATCGTCCATAATCAATCTTGTGCAATGCCGTTTATAATCGTATGAACCACCTTGAGTGAACTTACCGATTATTTTTCTACCGAGATCTTTTGCAAATTTTTCATCATGCTCGTTCCTGCATTTATTTATTTTAATAATATAATCTTCATCAATATCAGGGAATTCTTTCCTGGTATCATCGATATTAAATCTGCCCGGTTCTGGCAACCAAACTTGCTTCTGTGAATTATACGATATAATCGCTTCAGTTACTCTCAACGATATTAAAAATCCAGCATCAAGCATATATCGCAATAGTACTATTGGAACCCAATATTTTTCTGAAAAATGTCTTCCAAACCAAGCATAAGTAATCGGATGGAGATTTTCTGCAAACTCGAATGATTCTACATGAGCAAATCCTGTTAAGTCAAAATCTGGTAAATGTCCGTTTATCGCAACCCTGGTCATCTCGTGTGATGGATGTCCGAATCTCTTAAAGTATTCAGAACATTCTCCGTATCCAAGAAAATTTCCAGGATAACACGCTATTATATCAACCGAGATAACATCACTATGGTTGTATTTGGTGTTCCATAATCCCCCGTGTCCATATTCTACGCAGCTTTTATGAATATCTTCAAGAAATTCCGATCGTGTTGGTTTCCATAAATTTTTCTCCTGAGCGAAATGAGCCGCTACAGATGGAACTGTAAAACAATTATTTAATAATTTTCTAACTTTGACATCGTCTGAAGTATATTTCAGCGCAAGATGTTCCATTTCTACATTAAGAGATTCTGTACGGTAAATATCACCATTAGGCCGTACAAACTGATCGTCATGATCATATTCCGAACTCTGAAATAACCAAACAGAAACAGGATCGGTTTTACTAATATTTTTAATAAAATCAAAGATGTCACCGTTATAAAATTTAACCGTTTTATCTCGTGGAAATATTGTTACTGCTGAGGTCCATGCGTGCGAATTATGATCAATAATATCTATCGGAGCTCCTCTTGATTTATATTTCGATTTGTATAAAATCTCTCCTGTCAGCGTTTTTACTGTTATTGGGAATTTTAATTTCTTTTCTAGCTCAGCGACATCTTTGATAGACGCTCCGGTATCTTTAACGGACTCTGCCCATTTGTTTATTTTTTTACGTCTTAAATCAGTTAAACCATTACCACGTATCGCGTTTGTAAAGTGTTCTGTAACTCATTCAGCTACACAGTTTATTCTTGATATTTTCATCGGTTTGAGATCCGCAACATTAGGTTTATCATTCAGCGGAAATATTCCATATACAACTGCAGTTGCTGGATAACTTTGTATATAGTAAGGTTTGTCAACACCGGTTAGTATTCCGGGTTTAGATTTATTATTTAAGAAAACAATATCACCCTCCGACTCCACACGGACTGGATCACGCTTATCACGAATAATCCAAATATCTTCTTCTGTATTTACAATAAATTTTATTAAAATAAAATATTTTTGATTATCAAGGTGATTAATAATTACTTTTCCCCGTTTGTCATTCATCATATTAGTAACATTTCCAACTCTGAATGTTGACCATACATGAGCAGCGCCATCGTCACGAAATTCCTTTTTTGCTTCACGAATACGTTCGGTTACATCTTCATCCGTTAATGCCAGATCTTGCATCAAAGTATTAAATTTATATTCTGATAGTCTGTCAAGATCGAATCTAGCAGGGGAAGGTTCAATAACGGATAATTCTTCCATATAATTAAAACAAATATTTAAATTAAAGTTTTAGTATATATATATATATATATATATATATATATATATATATATATATATATATATATAATGCTTGAAACAAAAAACAAATGTGCTTGGCTTAAAATTGGACATACTTCTTGTAATAAATCGTGCGTGAACAAATACTGCGGAAATCATGCGCAAAGTATCAAAAATGGAAGTACAGGACCAATACCATGTATTCAATGCGGTATTGGAGTAAGAGGAAAAACTCAATTGTGTTTAAAATGTGGCGGAAAAAAATACAGGGAACTAAAACGATATTATGACAAAAAAAATAATACATCGTCAGGTAAATCTCCTATACAAACCGTAGAAGATTATCTGGTTAGATTTCAAAACAATGATTTAGACAAATAATATTATATATATAAAATGACTCAGACAAATCAGACTTATGATGAAATGATCGATAATGATATTATAGGAGAATTAAGAAAGGAAGTATTTCGTGATAAACACGAATTTGTAAAACATCCAATATATATAAATTATGAAGCATCGCGAGATGGTGTAATCAGGAACTGCAGATTGAAAAAACCAGTAGGTAGTATTAATAATACTGGTTATTTTAGATTTAATGTTGCTAGGGGAAAAAGATACTTATCAAGTAGATTCGTATTCGAATGTCATTTTGGATTGATCAAAGATGGACTTGTAGTTGATCATATTGATGGAAATCCCCAGAATAATCGGTTATCTAACCTGCAAGAAATAACACAGAGTCAGAATTCTGCTCGTGGAAATACTGGAAAATATCCCAAGATCCCGAGGTCGGTTATATCCATAAATATACAGACAGGACAAGAAATAACTTTCCCATCAATTAATGCGGCTGCAAAATATTTTAGCATACATCCACAATCGGTACAATTTGTCGCAAATAAAATATACAAATCTGCATTTTCGAAAACATATAATCAGCGAATAGTATTTGAATATATCTAATTCTGTCTTCCTAACAAAAAACAGATAGTTCGCCTCTGTCAATTTTGCCAAGGCTTTTGTTTAGCCATAATTACAGTCAAGGGTCCACCTTCATCGTTGCTGCTCTCAGCGTCATTGTCATTTTTGACAGAATCAGATAACATAATCTTTCTTAATTGCATTACACGATTGTCCACGATCTTTTTTCTTTCGTACTCGCGAGACAGTTCGGATTTAATATTTTCGATCGAACGTGCAAGAGGTGCAAATAGCTTTACCTGATCGTCGTTTACCATAGCTAATGATTCAAGCATGGATTGATAAATTAATTTTATAAATCTGTAGTTTGAAGGTAGTGTATATTTATTATCAAATTGTCTCTGTTGCAGTGATTCAAAATCGCACATAATTTTCTGAGGGTCAAGATTATCAGATATTTTTATTCCGTTATGTTTTAGTTTTTTAATAGCAGAAATAATATCATTAATGTTTTCTTGGTTCATTATATATATATTTATATATTTAATATAAAAAAAAATATTAGCTCCCAATGACTTTTTTTTTTGTCAGGGAGCTGTTTTGTGTGTGATATATGGTTATATACAATGAAGATAATGGTTATATACAATGAAGGTGATATATGGTTATATACAATGATGATAATGGTTATATACAATGATGATATGGTTATATACAATGAAGATAATGGTTATATACAATGAAGATATATGGTTATATACAATGAAGATATATGGTTATATACAATGAAGATGATGGTTATATATAATGATGATAATGGCTATATACAATGATGATAATGGCTATATACAATGATGATAATGGTTATATACAATGATGATTATGGTTATATACAATGATGATGATGGTTATATACAATGATGATAATGATTATATACAATGAAGATGATTATGATTATATACAATGATGATTGTATGGTTATGAAATATATACAAATGGTGATGACGAGGGAATCTTGTCTACATCCAACAGATTTTGTACACTCTCTCTCCCATACAAAACCCCGGGGAGTGTAAAAGGTACACCCCTCAAGGGTGTATGATAGGAGAGTGTATTTTGTCTGTTGTGGATTTCGAGGAAATGCTCCGGGTTCCCCCAATTAAATAGCATCAGTCGCTAATGCAAGATAATATCTTTAGCATTTTTGGAGACTCGAACACGCGAGAGTCTGTAGAGTTCGATCTACGTCCAACCGTCTTACCATTTCGGCCATCGTTCTCTTATCAATAATACAGTTGAATTTAAGTATATTTACGCTGCTGCTTCACTAACAGCGATGCTTACAGAAAACAGATCACTAAATAATTAACGAAAAACGATATATATCGTGTTGTAGGGACTGAAACTTCACTTCTGTGTAAAATGGAATTTTATATTTCTAGTTTCCAAAAAATATATATAACTCTGTATAACACTGAGTTATACGTAAAGCAGTAACAGCGGATATTGATTTAGTTATATAGCGGTTCTTAAAATAACTTTACGCACAGCCGTTATATGGAATAATCAATATGCAGCCACAGTCTTCTAGATAATGGATTTCGATTATGCACAGATTTTATGTAAACAAAGAGAATAATATTATAAACATCCGGATATTTTTTTTGTTAATAATAACGTTCTATGAGCGTACATACAGGTTTATATTTAGTACTTCGTTTCTCGTGTCCAGAATTCTATTATTTTGGTCTGTAAGTTTAAAGTGTATTCTTGATAATAACGGATTATGAACTCGCAGGTACACGGGATTAATTGGCTCTGATACAATTAACGAACCGGGAGGTACCAAGGGGTAAAACTGAATAATATGTACCCTTGCTGGGCCTGGCTAGACTTATAAAGATCTACCTGATAGCTACCTTCAATAACATCACATACCACATTGACTGCAATTCTTGTTGTTATATTTACAACACCTGGTGATATATGACGTCCGGCACCAAAGGGATTGTTATTGTGTTTTAGTATAACCGGTGGTGGGGCTATTTTTCTCCACGATTCAATTACTCCCGGATAATATTCTTCAATAAGATCATTTAATGATTTCTTCATTTCAGCGTTATTTAAATCTGATATAACAAATGTTTGTAAATCTTTTTCTGTTATTTTATAATGATCAAGAAATACTTGTTTAGATTCTGGATTTGTGTAACGATTTCCATCGAGTTTAGTCGCAGTGTTTATAATACTTCGATTGACGATATATAAATCGAATAAGACCCCATTTAAATGTTTTATTGACTCGATTATTTGCTGCTTTACACTTTCATTATAATGTTGTGATAATGAAATAAGTAAATTTCTTAAATCATTAAACGTTTTATCGTATTCGGGTTTAAGAGTATCTAAAAAATGTTTAATAAATCCTACATCAACAGTATAGGAACTAATCTTCGTCCTGGTGTCTGTGTTAAAAATAAAAAATGCTTTATTCAACTTGGGGATCCTTTTACCATCAAAATCGGTAAAGTAATATCTATCGTCGTTTGGAAATCCAAATCTTGTATTATTACTCCATGGTTGTTTTCCTCGATATTCTGGATTTTTAATGAATTTTTCTTCACTCGTTTTAAATTCTTCTAGTTTTGGTTCTGAAACTCCATTATAAACCGGTGGAATATCAGGCCATCCTAACACTGATCTGATCGAACTTTGATAGATATCTACGAGGTAATCAGGAGAATTTATTTCAATAGCCGCTGATAGTGTTGGTTCATAAACAGTGATCGCTATTTTAGATTCTTTCCCTGTGATAGATTTAATTCTGCGTTGGAATTCATCATTAATCTGTTCTATTTGATAACTGCCCGTTGAAATTCCAACAACTTGCCAATCAGGTGTTCCATCTGGTTTATTTTTATTCGCAAATACCAGTGAATTATTTGGTTGTTGTCCACCAAACGGTTTTGATCTAATATTAGGCCAGCTATAATAAACTCGTAATTGCGCTAATGCTATTTCCCTTGCTGGAATTGCGGTTGGAAAATTAACGCTAAATTCAGGACTGGTTGAACTTAATGATATCATAGTAGTTTTTGACGGTGTTGTATTAGCTATGATCTGCTGAAGTAATTCGCGCGACTCTGACATTATTATTATCGTTATTATTTAATTCTCCATCTTTCCGTTATTGTCATTAGCGATTATGAATGCTTCATCGTAGGTTTTCATTATCGTTACAAACTCCTCATCGGATATTTTACCATCACTGAGATGCGCTGAAATATACGAGCATAATTTAGTGTATGCGGCTGTTGCTGTGTGCAATTTCATCACGTACTCGTTTAGTTTATTATTCGTAAACGTAGATATTTTCTTAGCGATAATA
>JAECUM010017773.1:0-50662 GCA_016617855.1 Megalonaias nervosa
TATATATATATATATATATATATATACACTGTATTTGTCTCTACCTAGGGTAGCGCGTATTCAGGTCAGCCACTTGCAACATTGTTGCCAGTGTTCTGCCCAATTGAGGTCAGCCACTTGCTACATTGTTGCCAATGTCCAGTACCGTGACGTCACCCCACCTGTTCCATTCCTATAAACCCTATATAAAACCGAACCTTGTCCGTAAACTTGACCACGACCTTTTTGACTGGGATTTCCATTGTCAGTCTAAATCTTGTCCGTAAACGTACTCACGACCTTTTTGACTGGGATTTCCATTGTCCGTAAAGTGCCCCCATTCACTACTCATACTTCTCTACGCATGATATAAATTTTTCCACTCTAACCATGATGTAAATCATACCAGTGTACCATGATGTAAATCATGTCGCTCTATATATGATATAAATTATTCCACTCTACCCGATGTAAATCGTACCACTGTAACATGATATAAATCAGACCACTCTACCCATGATGTAAATCATGCCGCTGTACCAATGATGCAAATCATACCACTCAACAATGATGTAAATCATATCACTGTAACCATGATGTAAATGATACCACTGTACCAATGATGTAAATCATACCACTCTACCTTGATGTAAATCGTACCACTCTACCCATGATGTAAATCATACCAGTCTACCCATGATGTAAACCATATCAGTCTGAATTATACCGCTGTACCAATGATGTAAATCATACCACTGTACCCATGATGTCAATCATACCACTGTACCCATGATGTAAATCTTACTGTTCTACCCATGATGTAAATAATACCTCTCTACCCGATGTAAATCATACCACTGTACCAATGATGTAAATCATACCACTGTACCCATGATGTAAATCATACCACTGTACCAATGATGTAAATCATACCACTCTACCCATGATGCAAATCATACCTTTCTACCCTTCATGTAAATCATACCACTCTACCCGATGTAAATCATACCACTGTACCCTTGATGTAAATCATACCAGTCTACCCATGATGTAAATCATATCACTCTACCTATGATGTGAATTATACCACTCTACCCGATGTTAATCATACCACTGTACCAATGATGTAAATCGTGATATTCTACACATGACGTAAAATCATACTGCTCTATATATGATATAAATTATTCCACTCTACCCTATGTAAATCGTACCACTGTAACATGATGTAAATCATACCACTCTACCCATGATGTAAATCATTCCGCAGTACCAATGATGCAAATCATACCACTCTACAATGATGTAAATCATACCACTCTACAATGATGTAAATCATACCACTGTACCAATGATGTAAATCATACCACTCTACCCATGATGTAAATAATACCTCTCTACCCGATGTAAGTAATACTACTGTACCAATGATGTAAATCATATCAATCTACTCATGGAGTTTAGAACTCGATGTAACAGAATTGTCTTTGTTAGTCTCGATGACGTAGACAGGGAGGGAAGATAAGAAAAGATAAAAATTGCGTTTACCTTATATTTTTTGACAGCAGATATTACACTTGCCAGTAACTCCTTCTGATGATTATAGGTAATTTGATGCCATTTCGAATTGAACATTTGAAGAATATGTAACAAATTTAAGTTCCTTTAAACGCTCTTCATATACCACACAGCACGTGCAGCATATCAGCGTCAAAGGCAAACAAAGGTTGCACTAGAACTAGAGACCAAGAGAATATGGTACATAACCACAGAACTTATCTGTAAGTTTCATATGAGCGAGCCTGTCAGGACACAAAAATAGGAACGATCAAAAGGACAACTACGATTATTCTGCAGCCCCTTTTCACTATCAAAAGGACAACTATGGTTATTTGACAGTCTCTTTTCACTGTTCCATTCGCAGTATGAGGTAGGGGTAATTGGAAATAGAAGACACGGCTTTGCAATGAAGACATGACAGCGTGGACAATTAGGAAGCAATATAATGCCATCTGATGAGGTATTTGTTGACATGCTGTTTTAAAAGGTGACATACAAGACAAACAGGGTATACAAGCCATGCAATGATTACATGTGATAATCTGAAATCGTGCAGTTCTAAAGTTTGTTATGTTCAAAAGACCACCAAGGATGATAGTGTACTTATATTGCACCCTGTACATGCATAACTATTTTTGTGCCTCAGGTACAGAAGATGTGGCTAACTTCATAACGGTTTAAACTTCAAGAAATAGCAGCTGATATACTTGTCAGTTTATGTAAAATTCATTCTGCTAAAATCAACTTCTACTTATAATAAGTGGATCTAACAGGCGCTGATAAACATTCATGTTTAACCGACCTTTGCAATTCTTGAGCCACTTTTAGTAACCTAGCTATTAGTCAAAATGATGCATTTCTTGTTATGGAGAGTAATCGTTAGAAACGACATTTTCCAAATTAAGTTTTTTTTTTCACCTCCATGAATGTGAAAGCTGTAATTTAACTGGATAATCGAAATGTCAGCATAACATGACCTCGAATCAGTGTCCATCAAATCTGTGGTATGTTAGAGGTCTCGCATCGTCGCAAGCCACGGTATTCTCCTTTATGACCCATGACTTCCTATTCTGAGATTTCATTGGTTTTAATAAATAAGCATAAATGAAAACGCGTTTTCGACAACACAATGTAACAATCTAATACATATCAACGAAAGTGCTCGTTTTATCGATCGATACGTGACTGGTTGGAAGAGAAATTTTGCTTAGTTCATTCAAACAGCGTGAAAGTTCATATTGTTTCACCATGCCGAGGAAATTTTACTCGCACTCGCAGTTATTGGTTAAGAAGCTTCATGCCTATTCATGAGAAACGAAGAATTCTCCGCACAGGCAGCCAAAGGTGATAAAGACTCGTAGCGGATTATCGCCTTTGGAATGCGAGGACGGAAATCTCGATTTTAATCAAGTTAAACAATTAGTTATATATTTCCTTCACAAACAAGTAGTTTACTTTTTTTTTTTTTACAGCAAATAGTGGTTCCTTTATCCTTGATAATTGTTGCCGTAAAAGTCTTCAGACACAAACAAAGCTGAAAAAGGAGGACAAACCTGGAGAAAAAAAAAAAGGATGGAAAAATCTTGTTTTGAAATTATATTTGAATGACACGTGTTGTAGCGAATTTGCATACATTCTCTATATTGAACTCACGTTATTATGTGCACATTGTTTTATCTATGCATGCTAATTAAATACACATTTGGTACAAATATATTCAAGCAATTTAATCAATTAGAGCAAAGCATAATTAGTATATCTTTTGATAGATGATTCTAATAACCTCGTCTGCCCTCAGCATATTCTACCAATTGCTTCTGACCACAAGAATTCATGTTGGTTATTATGTGGAGCTGTCCTGTGATATTCAGAGAATGTTAATTGCATGCTGCTCATATAGTTCAGTTTTTGTTCCTTTTTAAAAAAAAGGGATATTGTGGTAGGTAAATTATGCTACAGTGCATGTACCCATAAATTTTCCTCGCAGCACTGGCGGCGGTTTGTTTTTCTCTATTAAAATGGACATCGCTTATTTCCTGACAGACTCCCATGATACGAACGCACCCCACGCCTCATTACACAAATCCTGGTTCAACCGCTGAAAGGTCAAATAATTTTTTTCAGTTAATTCATTGAAACATATGTCAGGCTGCCATAATCCACTGACTTAATAGAATAAGATCTTCTTTGTGTTCTTTTAAATCAAGTGGACTTATCCTGCAGACGAACTTCAAATGCGCATGTTCATAGTTACTATTCTGATAGACTTAAAACATGAGATTAAAACTATTTTCCACATCAATTTAGTATATGGTGGAGCTCACCAGTTTGGTATTTTGCATAAGGGTTAGAATTTCAAAGAAAATTAATTTCCCCGGGTTTCCTCACTGGTTATACTGGCTATTTAAAAAGAACCTTGTATTTCTTACGTATTGTTCAAAGATCCTTTAATTCCAAGTATTTTGGTGCATTATTGATGGGTGTAATATGTGTTACAGAGTACACAGCTTGGCCTTACTTCAAATGTGCATCTCTCAAAAAAAACCTGCTAGCTCCGCTTGGTCATTGAGCGCAAGGGAGCCGTCATTTTAGTTAGCGTGTGTTTACATCATTTACAATTTCCACAAGTACAATATCCAGTGAAATTTCAGCCACAGTACATGAAAGTAACATAGAGCTATACCAGCATTTTCTCCGTTGTGCATGTTGCAAATGTAAACAACTTCACCTTACGACCACCACTCTTTCAGACGTTCATAATATCTGTAAAGAGCCCCCATGTGCTGCCTTCTTAGGAATGAGTAGAGTGACATAATTTTAGATAATTTTCACGAGGCGGTTGGAGAGATGTGTAAAATCTCCCACTCCTTTTGGTAATTTGGTTATCGTTATCTTGGAGATGACTGACCACGGTGCACGGTGTTATTTTCCGGATCGAGTAAACAATAAAATAAAATATGAAATTAATGGATGGTGTGTGTGCGTGTGTGTGTGTGTGTGTGTGTGTGTGTGTGTGTGTGTGTGTGTGCGATTTGGATTTTTAACGTAGCTTTAACAATTTTCTAGTCATATCGCTACCATGTCTGCAGTGTGGCAGTTATAGTGATGTTTAGCACTGGGACATCATGCCTCAGACATGCATCATCTCCTACCTAGTGACATTATCCTGACACCAGGCCGACCAGTCCTAACACTAACCTCTTAATGATGAGTGACGAGCGAGGCAGCTGCTATTACCATTTTTTAAGTCTTTGGTATGACTCGGCCGGGGTTGGACCCGCGACCTCCCACATCCGAGGCGGAAGCTCTAACCACTTAGGCCGCCGGAGCGGTCTAAATGATGGAATAACAGAGATCTGAGCAGAGATATAGAATTGAACAACATGAGCCATCGTATGCAAAATATAAACAATTTAATCAATTACATAAACAAAATGAAATTGAACATGACACTTTAACGATACACTTTCTCCTAGGAAAAAAAGTTACTAAATTTATGTCGTTACCGATAGAACAAATTTCATCATATGATCGAGTGACTGATCGAACTCAAATTGCACGCATGTGAGCATCACCACTGTCACCGCATTTCTTTTTTCTCTCTCTCTCTCTCTCTCTCTCTCTCTCTCTCTCTCTCCGGGTCATCATCCATCTTAGATGCTATTTTTTTCCCTTCAAAAATAAAATATAATACCCAACCTAAATACGTGTCAGATTTTTCTCCAGGGTCAAACAATATTCTCACTCTTTACGTTATACTGTAAAACATACATGTGCACATTTTATATGTTGCATGAATAATACTGTAGACATACATGTACACAGTTTATATGACGCATGTATAATACTGTAAGACACACATGTACAGTTTATATGATGCATGTGCAATACTGTAAGACACATATGTACTCAATGTATATGACGTAAATCCGACTGATTAAAATATGCCTAATGATAATGAATGATACAGGTGTGATACTTATGCTTATACGGTTGTATCAACTTGATTTAATTTTACAAATAAATTTTGGAATTTCTTACTAGTGGGTTTTTTTTGCTGGTTTTTTTGTAGCAGATTGTTTGTGCCTCGGAAGGAACTCGATGTGGGTTTTTTTATTCAGTTTTGAATGACCAGTGTAGAAATAATAGGTGCTAAACAGTTATTCTTTTGTTTGTTTGTAAGTAAGTAGGTAAGTAGTTTAGTAAGTAAGTAAGTAATCTCGAAGGTTGATAGTCATGCTGCATATGAAACCTATGCGTAATTGCGTGTAAAGGTACAAGGAATGATATATAGCGAAACCCCATAAAACTGAAATTGTTGGGAACAAATGTAATTTTCAGTTTTGAGAGGTTTTCTGTTTTCTGAGGGTATCAAAGATGTCAAAAATATGTCTTTTTATATATAAAAAGATGTAACAGCACATTCTCATCCATATTTTATTTTTAAAAAATTATTTCAAATTTGTGTGTGAAATAGAAAAAGCGTTTATGTGACTAGACAGAGAAGATGTAATTGTTAGAGAACATACCACTGCAAACAATTAGGAAAACTTTTTGCTGCTTTTAATGAGAAATTAGCTGAGCAACATAAGTTTCTTCCAATTGCTCCTTTGTCTGTCTCTGTCGTCAAGTTATTAAAAATTAGGCCTGCAGGCATTGTTATTAAAGCCCTGGTATGTCATATTTTTAAAAGCAACAAAGCTGTACTGAACATTTATAGAAAAAAGAAATAACATCAAATACGATTTGATAATAAGCAGATAAATATAACCTTTCTTAATTGACTTATCGACCAGCGTTTAGTTATTTACAATTTACCATGAAAAGCTGGCACTTGTATAACGTGTAAAGACTTCTGATTAACTTATTGTTGGCCATAATCTGGGTCGGCACGTGTCGAGTATTTTTGGCCCTAATCTGGGTCAGCACATGTGTCGAGTATTGCTGGCTATAATCTATGTCGGCACGTGTGTCGAGTATTGTTTATACCTGGCGTACCTTGGGACATTTATGGGTGACTGACTCACCCATAAGCCTACAGTAGTCTCTGCTAACCTAAGAAATCTGGCACAACATGGCAGATGTGTGTTTTAATTAATGCGTAATATATGTTATTTCTCGACAGTATATTCTTTGGGAATTTAGCAGTTAAAATACATTTCCAATTTTGAAGTGAATTTTATGTTGTTGGAGAAGGTGAGTTATTGTAAAAGGTGTAGGTCCTGTAAAAGTTCTTTTCGGCCCATAATCAGATCCAGATGAAACATATAGGCAAGATATGCCCCCCCCCCCAACATATGTATTTCACTGTTTTATCCAGGACAGCTTTTAATTAATGGAAATTAACAATTATATTCCCTATGATTTTCTTTTCCGTTGTGGTACCTATATTCGTTGATTATAGATATGAAGGATAAAAAGCTCCTATCACGCATATTGCCGAAAAATATGTATCCTAAATTCTGCAATTGCACGTAGCGTGCATAAAAGTCTGTGATAAAACTTATAAAACTTTATTTATGTTTTGAAATAATGTATAACGGATGTGTAGATTTTCATAAGGTTCGATTGATCACCTCTGACACCTATTTTCGTTTCCATTAAAAATTTTCTCACATTTATGTGCTTATCGCTGATTTTCTATTGTATTCTTGTCAGAATCGCCCCTGAAAAGACAACTTATGTATTTGTTGATCAGTTTTTTCCACAAAAAAATATCCTGAATACATATTGTACATTAATAATAGCCGAATGTTGATACCGTAGAGAAGTATTACAATTGTTCAAGACGTCATCGACGAAAGCTGTTTTGTTAATGCATCATTCGGGGAAATATTTAGTTTATGTTATCAATAATTCAAACAAAAATATTCCGTATGATGATGACTGACCCTACTTTTGATATATATTAGCAAATTTATAAGAGAGAGAGAGAGAGAGAGAGAGAGAGAGAGAGAGAGAGAGAGAGAGTACAATAGCTGTAAACCATACAGCGTGTGAGGCACTTCTTTACATAATATAACAATTTTTTATTACCTCACCGAACGAGGATATCAATTTTGATACCTTTACTGTTAAGACGATGAGTGAACTGGCACTGTTTTGGTTTTTTTTTGGTTTTTTTTTTTTTGTTGTTTTTTTATTACATATCAAATGAAACTCCATTATGGAGGGTATGAAAAAAATAAAATCTACAGTAAGGCAAATTAATACATACATTTACAAATTTATGTACGCGTGTATTAGCAAATTTGCAACCGTTCCGGTGGCCAAAGTGATCAGAGAATCCGCCTTGGATGAGGGAGTTCGCGAGTTCGAACCTCGGCCGATTCTTACCAAAAATTTAAAAAAAATGATAATAGCAGCTGCCTCGCTTGGCGCTCAGCATTAGGAGGTTAGTGTTAGGTCTGGTCGGCCTGGTGTCAGGATAATGTGACTGGGTGGGACATGATACCCCAGTGCTAGACATCACTATAAATTGGCACAATGCAGACATCATAGCAGTATGACTACAAAACTTTTAAAGCTACGTTAAAAATCCAAATCACACCCACCCACCAATTTGCAAGGCATTCACATGGGTTTAGAGATGGATATGCATTGTTTAGTACAAAAAATATTGGGGGTGGGGTCCAAACGTATTGATATCATGCGGATATATAATATAGGATGTAAACAGTCTATCGATATCAACTGCATGATTCATATTAATGGTGGTGGTGGCAGTGGTCTTTACAATACTGTTAATACTATATTGGCTATATCATGGAGAGGAAATGGAACCCAAGTGTCTTTCCATGGACACACCGAAGCAGTCGATCAGGGTTGGCATGGACAAGTATCGAACCCGCGATCCTGGTATGTGTAATTTCGAGAGTTAAAAAAATCACAAGAATAAATCAGCTCTTAGTGCAGATGATGTATTTAAAATATATTGGAACCGACCAAATTATGTAATCATAACTTTGTACCTTATAGTGGCAGATGTAGGGCTCATCAAATGAAATTTATGGCTTTACATTGCAATTTAGGCCACGTTTAATCGTAGACATATGAGAGTTTGTTTCAAATAATAAATTGTTCGGGACTGGGGTCATTTAACAAGAATAACTAAACATTATATTTACCAAATTTCACTTTATGAGCGCAGTTCCCCATTGGAGGTGTGACTTATGTAATCTGTGTAAAAGAGCTCTTTCCTGATGGTAAAACGAATGACCTAAACGACAAAGGATGTAATGTTTGAACTCTAATTTTAATGGATCTGAAATAAATTCCCGAGCAACTTGTTGGAATATTTTGTACTAGATAAGGATTTTGTACGTCAATAACTGGACAATGTACGCTACAGAACGCTGTATATGTCTGGAAACGTATTAACAGGTGATATCCAACGTACGGACGATGAGATAGATTAATGGCATGAAACGTTAGGCTGCCCGTCTTCGACTTACGTGGTAGACAGTTGGAAGCGAAATGTCATGACCTTTGGGCTAAGTATATTTATTTATTTTATTTGTACTAAATTCTTATGTTAATGCCCATGTTTTACCACCTGTACTGGGTATTAATACCACGTATTACATTTCCATATGAAATGGGTTTCTTGCCAAGTGCTTGGTCATTGGTGTAAATAATAATAATAATAATAATAATAACAATAACAAATGTGATGATGGTGAAGAAGAAGAAGAAGAAGGAGAAAAAGAATGCATACCACCGGATTTTCTCTGTTTAAGATGCTTGAATAATTGCAGTAACGAGATAAGAACCAAGCACAGAAAATTAGAGTTAAAAAGTACAAACAACCTGAGTTTTTATTTTTCTTTTGAAATGGCGCTATCCTAGACTCTTACTACTGTTGTGCTAATATAAAAAAAAAAACACATAGCTGATTCTTCGAGTTTTGCATGGATATTTATTTGAGCCAAGGCCTCAACATGGAGTCAAATGACTGCTGCTTAACAGACTGTGACACAGAAAAAGACATACAAAGGGACAGATAATGGTCCATCCAGAGTACTTTGATTTGTGATGGTGAAGTCCAAGTAAGTATGTAATATTAATATTGACAGTCTTGTCAGGACTTTAAGCTTACATGGACATAACATGCCTCCAAAATGTTCTCCTCGTCATTTCCCACACTCAGGACTTAACAAGGACATAACAGGTCTCTAACTTTTCTCACTGTAATTTACAACACTCAGGACTTACAAGGACATAACATGTCTCTAACTTTTCTCACTGTAATTTACCACACTCAGGACTTACAAAAATGTCTCTAACTTTTCTCCTCGTAATTTACCACACTCAGGACAAATTGTCAACATTCATAATGTATGACTTTGATACGAGTGGGGCAAGTTTCTGTTATCATTCACAAGTGTTTGTACAAATATAACCAGGTTTTATCCCCTTTAGTCTTTTGTCTATTGGTATTTTAGGGACCTCTAAATTGGTCGTATTTATAATTCATATATCTTTCTTGCCTTTGAAAGAAGCTAACATTTATATAAATATCTTCATAAAATATGGAAGATATCAGACTGTTCGTATAATTCACTCAGATGAAAGGATTCCACTTTTCTACCAAATACTAGTGTTGTGGGGTCGATGATACAAATATCTAGCCGTGAGTCAATGTCCCCTGGCTCTTGGCAACATACTTTACAAAATAAAGTTTTACTTTGTATAGCTAAAGATAATATTATTATATTAATTGTGGAAAATTCATTTTTTCTCTTTTTTCTAGAAAATAATTATGTTAAAAATCGTATCACACGACTCCGTGATATTTAAAATTCCACTCGGAAATAGCTGTGGTGACTATACTCACCTTCACAACTGCACCCATAGACACTATATTTTCTTTGCCAGTTAATATCAATTAATGGTATCTAGTTGATAGAACTCTGGCGTGTTGGCTTAATTAATTTGGTCAAATTTATGTCTCTGTGGCTCCAAACAGATGAAAATAGTCTTCTTTGATTACGTTAAATCCTTTACTCGGTGACTTCTTAGAGTCTTTTCTTGCAGATAAGGTCACTCTTGAGACATGTTTTGCGCAACCTATCACATCCACATCTTTGATCTTATTTTTTATAGATATCTTAATCAGATAGTGTAGCAGATTGATTTATGACCTTCCGTTTTATTTATCCCCTTGGGTGAAACTATTTTTCTTTATTATCTTAATTATGAAAGATATTATTTGGTTAAACAACTCCGACAAACACAATAAATTTCTCAAGATTTATACATCCAAACATTCTTTCATTTTACATAACATTTAAATTTTAATTTATCAGAAATTTTTAAAATAATAAGGTTAAACAGATAAATTAAACATTAAATTTGACTCGGCAGCAAATTATAGTAAGTTACATTGGGCATTCTCAAGGTGACTGAGTGTACAAGATGAAAGGAAATATGCCAACTATCTAGTGAACACGTCTGATTGGCAACAGTTCCTGGCAGCAATAAATCCAAGATGTTGTTATTGTTGTTATAATTATTAATACTACTACTACAATTATCGACAAATATGTTGAACATATAAGTAAATCTGTGATAGTTTTATCCGAAAAATCTAAAGCTATCTACTGATTATTAGTTTATTCGATTTCAAGATACTAGGAAGTGCGAGCCTAATAAAATTTGTTGACATGCGCATAAGTTACATTTATTTGAAATATTGGTATATTGGTTGAGGGAGGTGTTAGGATAAGATCTGAGGTTCTTAGAAGTAATATATATATATATATATATATATATATATATATATATATATATATATATATATATATATATAGAGAGAGAGAGAGAGAGAGAGAGAGAGAGAGAGAGAGAGAGGTGGGTGGGTCTTAAGCTAAGATCGCTAACTATAACACTGGGTTCATTGTAAAAAAGATAAAGATAACGAAAGAAAAAGAGAGAAAATATATGTAGCATTCACATTTCGCATAGTGACAGATACGAAGGCCGTCATTATATACTGATTTAAATAATTTTACAATTAGTTATATGATTCCAAAATATATCAAATCCTATATAGTGTGTGGTGTGATTACATAAGTAATGACAAAAGAAATGAATAAGAGTTGACGCAAGATTTCAAACTAGTAATTGTGGGTGCTCTCATATTTGGCTTTCAGACAAATCTTGTGCTCGAAGTCCAGCTAATATCAGAATGGTGACTCTGGACTACTATCTATTGATGGATGGTAGCCAAATATGCTACAAGAGGACACCATTTATAGACATGAAAATCTACCACAAGGACGATTATTATTAATGACTCATAGCAAAGAAGATTTGAAGTCATAAAGCTAACAGTTTCATATAAAGGTGCCTTCTCTGAGCCGTGGTGGTTCGGTTGTTTAGGTGTTGGACTTGTGACCGGATATGTGCGGGTTAGATACTCACCTTCGGTTCAACCAAATCAGCATCCCTGGTGCATCAATGGGCAAAGCGCATTGCTTTTCTTGGCACGATATAATCTTCATGTGTTGCATTGCATTAACACATCAAACCAAACCAAACTGATCCCTGGGCTATTGAAGTTTAAACTAGGCTAGTTGCATATTCTTTTTCTGGTCAGACATTGGTCTCTTCAAATTTTGACATTTGTCAGACACTGTGTGTAGGAGACGTAATGAAGTACCCTATTGACTACAAAAAAATGTTTTTGACTGGTGTCTTAATGGGCATTTGAGATTTTTTTTACTGAATAGGGTCAACGCTTTCTATACTCCATGACTTTTTCTCACTGAGAATTTTTGCACACACATATATCCATGATTATATTACGCGTGAACCCCCAAGCAAAGTTCCCCATTCTGATCAGTAAAGCCGCCATGAGCTCACAGGAATATCGGTTTACTCGATTTTTATTAAATGAAATAATCTGTTTTGGGGTCACTATCGCCCCATGTCTATGTTTTTGTGCGGAGACCTCGGTGGTTTTTCATTTCGACCAACACGAGAAAACATCACCATACTGTTTTATCTTTGATGGCCACCAAGTATAATTGACTGATTGTATTGGGATACTTTATATCGTCGCGAGAAGTTCTAAATATGCGCGTATTCGTGAAGGCAGCCATAATGAATTTATTTTTCCAGCGCTACCCGCGATGTCAGTTACTATCAATATAGCCCTGAGAGCAAATCTGACTGGTGCACTTATGATGGTTGTTGTATTCACAATTCCAGCAAAACCAATGCGAACGGTTGTTCCGGTTATTGATTCTGCAAATATCAGCTACGACAGCACACATGCATTTATATTTCGCGAGTAAAATGGTTTTCATGGCGATTTCATCTCGCACCTGTTTTTCCGCTTCATTTATTTTGTCACGTCAGTAACTTTCAGGGTCCATCACAGTTCTTCTATTAATACTGTCATCGTGAACTACAAATGCTTGACAGACTGGCCTTGTTCGGGTGCAAGACGCACATGTACTTCGAAGCAATTACCTTTCTTCATTGGTAACTGCAATGGTATTGTAAAACTTATTCCTGAGGAATATTTACGTCTCCGGTGATTGTACGTTCCCGGGGCTTTGCATCACGTTCATTTGGAAACAGCTTATGCCCATGCTTAGTGTCAGCAAGGATTTTTCTATCTTTTCCCCCAAGAACTGTTATATGGATAAACATGTCCTTTTTAGATAAAAGTCGAAGATTTTTTTAAAGATTTTAGTTCAGTTAATGTTAGTTCAATATAATTTAAGGGGTATTTCGTCACGGTGGATTGGTTGGTGAATTCCACTCTGTTGCAGTAAACACAACCCCTGTGTGTTTCCACGAGTGTTACCTCGATGATCACAATCTGGTCAGCGAAACCAGAATGTTAAGTGGTTATCCGGAATGCTCCGAATTGCACTAGCATCACTGCGCATCTATTGTGATTGGCCTAATAGCTCGTTTGTATTTTCAACAGAGGACAGTCGAATTGCTACCTGGAATATTACTCGACTTTCCACAGGCGCATACGACAGTGACTCAATCATTCAATCAATCAATGAAGAGATCTGACAGATGATTTCGTTGGTGATCAGCAAAGATGTTAAACATTTCATACGACAACACGAGCCCACACTCAGGGCTGCCATCACGATCGAATCGTCACAGTATGAGATATACATCACACAGTCATCACTGAGGACAGTTAATGGTTGACCCTGCTATGTATATTTAATTTATTTTGTGTGCTTGCTTTTGTCCATGATTGAGGGTTATGGACTTTTTGCATACCTGGCTGATTAGTAGGGCACCATTTTGTGCAAGAATTGTCGGTAAATCTTGAAGTGCTTGAATCGTTATTTTGCCGACTACAACATTGTTTATTAGTTTGAAAAGGTCTTTTCAGGCTCCTTAGATGTAACTGTATCCGTATTAATTTGTATATATCATGCAATCCAGGCACGTTGGCAAAACCGTAGCACCTGGTGGACTTGCAGCGCACACACATCCACAACCTTGGATACAACTATGAACTGCCTACCTGAACTACATAATAAAGTTCCTTGCGCAAGTTCGGGACAAGTTTTGGCTCATTATGTAAACTTACATCTGGAATCATCCATGATTTCACACTGAAATGGTGGCAATCACTTGCAGGCACTGGCAGCGCTTACCGGCAACAGACAATTGTTGTTGCTGCTGTGCTTGTCTGGATACTCCAGGTCAACTGCAAAGAAGTATCCATATCCGTTATAGCTGTCGCACTTGTGGACGTGTACATCTGCGGGATCAATCCAGATAACCTGACCTACAGGCATTGGTTGCATTTTCGCCTATCGATATCAGGTATTCGAATCTAGGTATAATATGCGGCTGTTGGTGCAGAAAGGTCATATCCATTTACATGTGGGTTATTTTTGCGAGCGTATTAGTGACTTGACATTGTTACATGGTCATGTATACTACGTTCAAAAAACAGATGCGCATCAGTGTTAGTGAACAGTTCCAACTCGACCTTGGTTTTTGACAGCAGGGCATCCCAAGCCATTCCTGGCGACAAGAAGTAATGCGTGGAATCGAGCCCATACACGTGCATGACTGTATTACGAAATGTCTCAAAGACATCTGCAAGCAGCAACACATCCATAAACAAATACAGACTGTGAAAGTCACCAAGATTTTTAAAACCTAATGTGTTTCAGACATTGTTCATGTGTATGTAGTCGTTGGCCGAAATACCTTTGCGGGACATTGCCGAATGGTAGGCATCGATTGGTGGTAGCTGAGTTTCAGCAAACTTCTTGTCGGTCATATACTCTGATAGGCGAAGTCATTTGCAAATGAGCAAACCAAACTTTTCTGGTTCGTCAGGGGTAATTTCACCATATTGACGTGTAACTTTAAACAGATCGTTGGATCCTGCTGCACGGGTAGTTTATCGAGAATGGAATTTGGTAACTGCAGCAAGTCAATGAACTGCAGCTGACCTAGCCGAAATGTTACGTATTTTTCCATGTTATTGAGGATAGCAGTTATTGGTGCATTCGATGCTGTTGTGAGCCACTGCAGTGTGAAATGACCATCATACCCACGCAGGTTATGACGCACAATCAAATCCTTGTTTTACCAGGGTAAATTTACAGCTGTAGATTGCATGCACTCTGCGAGGCACCTCTTTATGCACTAGTTGTGTGACAGTGACGGTGAACTTATGAACTTTCAGTTCCATCTTCGGTCCCAAAGGGACCAACACAGATCCATTTAATGAGTGGCCGCAGAAAGATCACACATATCATGCCGTGTCGTAATCATGTCTGCGGCAAGGCAAACTGTTGTCAGGTCCATTTTGTTGGAACTTCCAGAGATTTAATAAATATTTAAACTGAGTCCTAAGAATGATACAGCACTGGTGACTCATTTTCTCTATCACATTTAATAACAGTGTAATAAAATCTGCATGGAACTTGCGTGGCATCTGAGTGAACTACTGGGTCATTCACGGGAACGTTCAGGTATTCAGTCCATTCGATAGCACAGGGATCTTCATATTCTGTTGCACCACGGCGAATTTCAAAATATTCTATCCAGGTTCTGGCATAAATGGTCACTTTAGATTTTTGCTGACTACCCCGCAGTAAAAGTCGTGCTTGTTAATAGACAGAGAAGCCTAATGTACATTGTAAGGTGCATGGTTGTAATGTGGATACTGGCACAGGTAAAATGAAAGTTGGTACACCGATATTGTATACAACGTGCAGGATACTAACAACTGTAACCAGTAAATTTAAAATAAACGATATGAAACTACAGCGAAAATATTCTCTGAATTACACAAATGGGTGACTGGAGATCTCTGCACATTCCAGAGTCAATCCATTACAGATTCAGTCCATACAAATTTAATTAAGAAATCTTTACTGTTATGATCGACCCATACTATCAAACACTGTCAGGTTCGACTCAATATTTCTTTGAGGGTTTTTGTGATCCTTACCATTGTAGGACTTCATAACACTTGTTGTATCGAACAATAAATATTTCATTATAATCACGTTATTTACTAACTAATGAGTTAATCATTAATTGTTACAGAAGCTGTGTGTGTTTGATAACCATAATAAGTTAACAATCATTAATTGTTACAGAAGCTGTGTGTGTTTGATTAACCATAATAAGTTAACAATCGTTGATTGTTACGGAAGCTGTGTTTGTTTGATTAACCATGATAAGTTAACAAACGATACTTTACACTATTGCAGAATAATACTGGTGCTGATTGTTGAAGGAATAGACTGATTTGCGTGATTTAGATTATATATATATATATATATATATATATATATATATATATATATATATATATATATAAACTTTTGATTGATCATGTTCAATATTTATTTTAAAAAATTATGCACTTTGGTATTGGCATGTGCCACTTTTGATAGGATTATCCCTTGGCAAAAGATTAATAAAGCGGAAATAATAAATACAGCAATGAATGCCCTTCTCCTTTGAACTTTGACAGATCCAGGATTTTCAAAACGCACATTATTGTTTTTATGAAAAAGTTAAAAAATATAATGTCTTTGCTAAAAAATTATCCTTGTTGTTCAGGAATTTGCAGCATGTTTATAAAGAGAATTTTCTTAAAATCTTCTCCTGAAATCAAATATTAATTGTTGTTCAAAGATTTAGTAATAATATAGTTTGTTTAATCCTGATGTAGAAATCTCTGCACTTTGAACGTCAGTTTAAAAAAAATTCAAAAATTGAAACACCTTCTAAATGAAAATTGTTGATCACTATGGACTTTTGGTTATCAGGTACTAAACTGGGTTTAAAATAATGTGCAGCTCTCGTTGTGACATCACATCACCCGACATTCATTCCAGTGTGTACATATCACAAGCTTCTCACTCAAAGATGTCCACATAACTTAAGATTGATTTTGCCGTATATATTCCTTGGGGCGTGTAATTAAGGACCTTCCAGTGGAACATGGATGCATGAGGATCAAAATAAACTGAATAATTACCATTCAAAGGTATGTGTAATAAAATTCGAGAAAATAACGCCCATTAGTGAAATAGTAGGTACTGAATGCCTACATGACCTGTACTTTAACTGAATACTAAAAGTCATACACAGATGCACCCACAGGGGTTCGTTACAAATAAAATTAGGAGCCTAACCTGTAATAATATAACACTTATTACAGGTTAGGCTCCTAATTTTATTTGTAACGAACTCCTGTGGATGCACCTAAGATTTGTGAACCGAATACTGCATTGGGCCGAAACATACAAATGTAATGTAAGTGGAATATAGACTTTATCATTTTTTTATTACATGCCACACATTCCAAAACAATGCAGTCTGAAAAAAATGGCTTTATTATATTTTTGTAAAATTCATTGGTATAATTTAAAATATCAGTGCTTTCACTACATTGAAGAGAACGTAATTTACATATTCTTCTTACTACTACTCCTGGTTACTGTTACCATTATTATTATTATTATTATTATTATTATTATTATTATTATTATTATTATATGTAAGTGGAATCAAAGTAATAATTACAATATTTAGATGACAATATTTTTTTTATACCAGATCAATGATGAATTCAAATGAAAATATAAATAATATTCTGATAAAATGGGACTGCTTCAGTTGCCTAAGTTGTTAGAGTGTCTGCCTTGGATGCGGGAGGTTGCTGGTTAGAACCCCGGCCAAGTAATACCAAAAACTGAAGGAAAAAAAACGGTACTAACAGCTGTCTAGCTAGGCACTCAGCATTAAGAGGTTTGTGTTAGGACTAGTCGGCCTGGTGTCAGGATAATGTGACTGGGTGGGATATGATGCTACATGTTGCGGCATGATGCCCCAGTGCTAGACATCACAATAAACTGCCACACAGACATCATAGTGATATGACTGAAAAATTGTTAAAGCTACATTAAAAATTCAAATCACACACACACACACACTAATAAAATGGCTGATATGTTTTATCATGATTTTAAAATTTTAAGAAATTTAATCAGATTTTGAAATAAAAAAATAAGTATAATAACAATAATAGTTCATATGTTTATCAGATGTTTATACTTATATTTAGGAATTATTGGTATTGTATTTGCAACAATACCAACAACAACAATAACAATAATAATTATAATAATTGTACTTGGGTGTCGTGACGTGAACGTGCGTGTTGTGTGTGTGCCTCTCTGTTAATTGATTTGGCGATTGTTATCTAGAGAATGACCTCCCTCGATGTTATTGCCCAGTGTGAGTAGATAGAATATTGACAGAGCACTAAGCAAGACTATTGAGAAGAAATAAATACGAGCCCCCTCTGACAATAAAATAAAATAAATTTAATTATTAATACATAAGCTAAAATTGCAATTACAATCCAACCGATTTACATTAATGGAATTTAATAGCAGTGTTCAATTTACGGATTCGTTCATCATAGTAACAAGTGGTGAAAAGAGTTCAATGTCACTGCCCGACTTGCATCACCTGGCGTCGTTCTCTCTTGACTTTGTGCATTCCATGTCTAGCGTGTATGCTTGGTTCTTCCTCTTGACCCTTCTATTCTGAACTCTCTATTTGTAGACTTCCCTCTTGGACTGTCCTCGTCGAGTTTCTCGGGGAGGATATAGAAAGCTGTTCCCTTAAATGACAAGATTACGACTAAAGCTATATATGTTCACCACCTATCCGTATATATAAAATCTCTCACTTTCGTTATTCAGAGACGTAAATAGCTATCCACACTGTATAAATTCTGACATAATGTGACCTTAACGATTAACAGTACTTACAAATATACTGTATTTGAGGTAAGGTACAATCGTTATCTATAGTTACAAATGACCATTGCAATATACCAAGTCTGACCTTAATTAACAGTTCATCGCTCTTGCCCCACGGCAATTGATTAACACTCGACACGTGTTCTGTATACAAACGATGCTGCGGTATATATCAGCATACATTACTATATGTCTTCTTACCTCTGGCTAGCCAGTTCCACTCAATAAGAGAAATGCTCGATTACTATTGTATAAGATTCACTAAATTCTAGCTTACAGTAACTAATAACCTGCAAGATCATTTAAGCATTACAAATTCATATATAAAAATGCAATTATCATTAACTCACGATAAACTGTATTATTCTACAGACAAAGGAAATTCATTCATATAACCATAAGAAATTCTACACATTGAATGTTTGGATTACATCACAAATCCGTCAGTTCTATCAATGAACTAATAGCTGTTAAATTAAAGAAATAAAGTGCATAATACTCTAACATACCAACAGAGTCCTGTAAAAATGAATAAACGATACATGCATGGATCATAAGCATATCAAACACATTTGCATAAAACCAAACAAACAAAATAGAAAATTACAATGAAATTAAAATTGCGTACCTTAATGCTGTTTCTTTTCGACACAAACCGTGTGTCCTAGCACTATAGCCTGTCCTTTCCTTTCAAGACAGCTATCTGGCTTCTCTACTTTTTTAACGAGATAAAACTCTATTCTCATGTTTCCCATGGAGTCAAACCTTTTGTCTTCTCACAAGGCAAATTTCTGACTAAAGAATTCTGAGCCAAGCCGCTACCTTAAATTCAGATTACTTCCAAAGTGTATGCCTTAATTTTAACTGACCAATCGAAAGCAACTGTTCCTAAATTTTTCCCAAAGTTTTCATCAGATTTGACAGTCTAGGATATGATGCAATCTAAGCTTTACTTTGAAGATCAATTATTTGACATGGAGTTCTTTACAAACAGATATGGTCGTAGTTCAAATGTACTCTCTGCCAATATACCGTTACGATGACTGGGTCAATTCCACTGAAGCTTCAACATAGGCCCTTTTATGTTTCACAGATGAAACAAGGGAAATATGAAAGTGAACTTTCTCAAAGACTTTCTGTGGCTTGACAATGATAAAATTTTAATGCACAATTTACTCAGCTTTAGGATCCAGTACTTCTTCAAAATTCAACACATTACAATAATAATGTCTGCATTAAATATTTTTAAATGTTAACCAAACTGCTGGCATTCTGAATGCCATCTAATTATAAATCAGTTCTGTGGTTAAAAATACTTCTGTTCATACTGCATTATTGTAGAATGTTTAGAGGATAATATAAAAATGATTTAAAAAAATATATAATCTACTTACATTGCATATTTATGATTTAGATAATTTTATTACTGCTGTTTTATATCTCTTTTTTATAGTTGTAGTCATTAAGGTGATTTGTATCTTGCATGGTGTAGACGTTATTGGTCTGGTTCGCAACCATAGACCTTACTATTGGCTACAATTTAAAAATATTATTTCTATTTGATTTGTATTCATCATTGATTTGGTAAAAATAATATTGTCATCTGAATATTTCAATCATTAATTTAAATGTAATCAAAGCTAAAATTTGAAATGCTACTTAATTATGAATTTGCAAAAATATTTTAAAGCCATTTGTATTCAGATTGATGTGCTGGAATGTGTGGTATATAATTAACAAAAATGAAAAAGTCTACATTTCTACTTTCAGAGTTTTTATTTTACCATAGTTTCATCCACTGCATTTTAATTTTACTGGTTATAGTGGTTGATATCTTGCACATTGTACGCAGAACTTCCAACTTTCATTTTAACTAATGTGAGCATCTGCATCACAATCATGCACCTTACAATGTACATTAGGTTGCTCCATCAACAAAATTACAGTTTGTAAACATTGCATTCACTGTTAACAACTTTAAATTTCCAAATTACAACAGGTTTGGTTTGAAATTTGTAAGGTATGTAGGGATAAAATAATCTTCAGCTAGATTGTAACTACCAGGTAAATATATTAGAAGGTGGAAGATAGGGGTATGATTCATAATGGACTTTGTTAAATAATTTGTCATTGCAAGTCACTTTCACACACTATGCAAGGTACATACAGTCAGGCTTTGCTTAATTAATGTTTATCCACAGGCACTCATTTCTTTAGATGATAATGGAAAATATATCAGTGTTGACAACTCCCATGTTCCTTCTTCCAGTCATACTTGGGAGAAGGGAAGTGTGTGTACATGGAGAAAAGTACCACCATATCTCTTGTATATATTTTCTATTATAATTATGTGAATTATATAATTTGAATAGTTCTGTATTCAAATTTGTTTGGTATGTGGGGTATTATGTCCATATAACTAAAATGTGTTATGTTTCATATTGGAATATTGCAATGCCATATTCTTCAAAATCTGCATGAGTGTTTCAGATTGAATATGCCATATCTTTGAAATCGGTGTGTTGCAGTGTGCGTATGCCATATCTTTGAAAACTGTGTAAATAATTCCATGTGCAAATGTCAGATCTTTGAAATCTATGTGAGTGATTCATTGTGCATATTTTTAATATTACATGTATAAGAAACTTATAAATCTCAGATGTTACATATTGCAGGTCATCATTTCAGTCTCTGATGTTAAATAGGTCATTCCTCTCTCTGATGTTACATAGGTCGTCAAAAAATATATTATTGATATCAATGCCACTGTTAGAAACATTAGGCCCAGGGATGCCTGAGATCTCTCACCTAACATATGCCTAATAACGAAATGGATCAGTAGGATGCTTTCTGTGACAATTTATGAAATATGATTGGTGGATTTCCTGCCATTAGAAGGAGATACAGTTATAGTCAAAACAGACAGGCAGACAGACAGAAGTGTGGTGTATCATTTAATTAATATGACTAAAATGTAATGTTATAATAATGTTTAAATACCTATCTTTCTGTACTAAAGACTTATTCAATTTTGGTGAGGTTCTCAAAGAGTGGTCAGACCGCTCCGGTGGCCTAGTGGTTAGAGCATCCGCCTTGGATGCAGGAGGTCATGGGTTAGATCCCCGGCCAAGTCATACCAAAGACTTACAAAAATGGTATTAACAGCTTCCTCGCTTGGCGCTCAGCATTAAGAGGTTAGTGTTAGGACTGGTCGGCCTGGTGTCAGGATAATGTGACTGGGTGGGACATCATGCTACATATCTGCAGCATGATGCTCCAGTGCTAGACATCACTATAAACTGACACACTGCAGACATCGTAGCGATATGACTGAAAATTTGTTAAAAAGCTACGTTAAAAATCCAAATCACACACAAATCACACAAAGAGTGGTCACCAGTCCCTGATAAGCTTTTTAAAAAGGAATACATGTGTAAATAAATAAACAAACATGGTTAAGTTATAAAGAGAATATACTACATTTAGTTATAAAGAGAATATACCACATTTTCCCAATACAGGAGAGATCACTGGAACAATAAAATAAGTTAACATTTATTTCTTCTCTGACATGTCAACCAGGGCTTGTGAGTTAAAGTGGGATTCCATGCATATTTCCTCCCATGCTGAAAATCTGAATGATGCCAGCCCCCGGGGCAGTTATTAGCTTGGAGATGTAACAGTACCATCTGTTGTCATAATGGATAATTATTGTATTGTCCCATAATGACAACAGATGGCACTACTAACATCCTAAAATTTTACTGTCTTACATTGTAACTTCTTCGTGTGTTTTTTTTTTTTTTTTTTTGTTAGTTATGATACTAAATAAATAATTGATGTGTGATTGCAGATTTGTGCTAATCTCCAACAAATTATGTCAAAATATCAGCAAAATATGTGAAAATTTGCTCATTATCTTTTAACCCTACTTTTTTTTCTTCATTAAATCCCTACCGTATTCAGAAATACCTTGTTTCAAATGACTAAGAGAATTTCTCCTTAAGTTTCAGTTCCTGAACAGACCTGAATATTATTAAATGAACTGTTAGAATGCTGAGAGAAAATAAGTTGGAATGATGACCTATGAAACATCAGAGACAGGAATGATGACCTAAGTAACAGCAGAGACAGGAATGATGACCTATGTAACATAAGAGATAGGAATGATGACCTATGTAACATCAGAGATAGGAATGATGACCTGTGTAACAGCAGAGACATGAATGATGATCAGTGTAACAACAGACACTGGAGTGATGACCAATGTAACAACAAAGACAGGAATGACATGTAACATCAGAGACAGGAATGATGACCCACGTAACATCAGAGATGGGAATGATGACGGAAGTCATACATTTTTTTACATCGTTTACTGAACTCAGCTAGGGTACTATTATTAAATGTCTTAATTGTTTATGCTCATAATGCTTGGAGTTCCAGTCTCTTCAGAGTAAGCAGAAAACTAATTCATCCTGAGCACTGTTCACAGGTGAAACAGAACACCCAATTTCAACCCCAGCAGACTTTGAGATGTAGGGTAATCCTGATGTGCTCTCTTTGCATGTCAATAGAGGTGGGTGACTAATGGAGGCAGGGGTGAGCATGCCATGCTCATTACCATAAGGATGTGGGTTTGAGTCCAGCCTGGGTCCGCTACCATGGTGCATCCTTGACAAGATGCTTTGTACCAATTGTCCCTGCACTAACTAACCAACTTGTGTTGTTGTGCCAAAATATACCAAGCACCATCTTCTAGTTTCCTTTTTTTTTCACAGACTGGAGTACTGATGCTGCCACATGATGACTTTGTGATAGAGCCCCTACCGTCTCACATGAGAGCCCTGCAGAATGGCACAGCAGGTGGTTACCTGGACAACAAATCACCTCATATCCTGTACAGACGATCATCCCTTACATGGCATCATCAAAAGTACTTCCAGTCAAGAGATTGTAAGACATACATGTAATTGTAGTTGTTCTTTATGAAATCCAAACTCTGTACTTAGGAAAGCTTTTTTCACAGTTAATTTCTCAGCTGCCAGGCTTTTCCATTGTCCCATACATCACTTCCTAGTTGGGTTTAGGTTTGATTCCATGCCCTCCAAATGATGAACTCCCTAAAAATCCCTTGTGTCAAACTTAAAGATCAAGCCTTGAATTCAAAAATATTTAAGCCCAAAACTGAGAAATTACTTTTATCTTCAATGATAGAAATGTATTTTATAGTTTTGGTTTAAGTTTTATATTTGCTTATATTTCTATAACTACATGATGGACTTTCTTCATTCTTGGGATGAAACATTATGAAACTGAAACAATTTATTATGTGAAATGTGCTCTTTCCCTTTTCTTCTCTGGTGTGAAGGTTACAAAGAAGATTTACATAAAAATTTTGGTTGAAGTATTTTAATTTATTTCCTTGGCCCCTTGTTGGATTTTCTTCACAATTGAGACAAATAATTCTTAAACTGACAATTGATCCTTTGACGTGTACTCTTGCCCATTTGATCTTGGGGTCAAGGTCACAGTAATTGAAAATTTGTGTCAAGGTCACACTTAAAGTGTTGTTTTGCTTCTGTTTCCAAAGCCCCTTTATGACTTTTCTTCACACTTGAGATGATTCATTATAAAGCTAAGATAGTTCATTTTGTCACATGTTTGCTCAATCTTTTGACCTTGTCATCAAGGTCACACATTTTATGAATTGTCTTCATACTTGAGATGATTCATTATAAAGCAAAGATAGTTCATTTTGCAACAAATTTGCTCAATCTTTTGACCTTGTGGTCAAGGTCACATTTTACATTCTTTTACCATGTGGTCATGGTCACACATTTTACAACCTTTTGACCTTGTCATCAGGGTCACACATTTTACAGCAATGGTCTGATTGTGGGCTCAGCATACATTCACTCACCTTCTTGTTTACTTTGAAAGTTTTATGAATCCTGTTGTTGTTGTTGTTTTTTGGGGTTTAATACCATTTCTCATTGCAAGATAGGCTATACATGATGGCCATTATAACCATTGGAGGAAGTACCTAGGAAAACCCCAGTAAGAACCACAGACCCACAGGAAGTGACTGGCACACTTTCTCACATATCTACATTAGCAGAGCCAAAGACTCAAACTTAGTAGAGAGGTGAGATGGCAGTGATTGGTAAAGGTGAGTGCAATGTACCACTTAGCCATCTAGGGCCTCTTAGAATCCTGTACAGATCCCATTGTCTACTGTGAAACTTTACTTAACCTTTGAGCTTTGTGAACAATAGATGTTATTTTAGGCATAAAAATCATACTCAAAATAGGCAGATTCAGCCCGATCAGAATATTTTCAAGTAAGATTTGGAATCAACTAAAATTTTATGAAGGAGGGTCAGAAATTTAAAAAACAAAATGATGAATTTATATTTCAGACTCAGAAGAGAAGAATAAAATCATGTCTGAGGAAAATTTTCATCAATCAAGGAGGAAAAGGCACTATAGAATACAAGATCGAGCTGTGGAAACACTAGTTATAGTGGACAGAAACATGTTTCACAATCATGGACGAGAGAATCTTACCACCTATGTTTTAAGCATATTCAATATTGTGAGTAAATTTTGAAAACAATACGATACTATATATGAGATAAATTTAAATGAACAGGTACACAGGTTTTGCATCATGCGATCATTATCATAATTTATACAAATAAATTGGATTTTGATAAGAATCATTCAACCTATTCTGATACAGTTTAGTGCATACATTGTCTCATAGACATAAATATGCATTTTTATGAATTTTGTTTCATCAACTCCATTTTGGATACAAATTCAACCTTTGACAATCATCTTATTTTTTTCACATGGATGATGCTTGCAACTTTCACAGCTCAAAAACTATTTTACATGCTCTGATATAATTTGGTATGAATATTGTCTTATTGCCTTCTTCTACTTCATTTTCAACAGTTATCCCCCTTTTTTGAGCTAATTCTTGTCTTCACATGGAAACTTGGAATGATGCTTGTAATGAATAGAGCTCGAGCAATATTTAATAAACTATGATGGAATTGGGTAAAAGCATTGTCTATTAGACCTAGATATGCCTTGTACAGTTTTGTCACATCTACTGTATTTTGGGCAGTGGGATGTTGCTTGTAATCAACACAGCTCAGGATCCATTTTGGATATTCTGATGGAATTTGATGTGAACATTGTTTCTTAGATGCAGATGTGCCTTTTGTTGGTTTTGTCCCAGTCTACTCCATTTTGGAGAGAGTTTTGGCCCTTGTCAATCAACTTCATATCTTTACATTGGATATTTTGCTTGTATTGATGGGATCATGAAGGAGTTGACAGAGTTATGGCCCTTGTCAATCAATGTCATATCATTACATAAGATGTTTTGCTTGTATTGATGAGATCTTGAAGGAGTTGATAGAGTTGTGGCCCTTGTCAATCAACTTCATATCTTTACATAAGATGTTTGTTTGTACTGATGAGATCTTGAAGGAGTTGACTGTCAAGCATTGCACATTTAGAAGAATAATGGCCCCTGAATGCCCATCTTCTCCTAACTTTGATTACCCAACTTAAGTTCATCTGTTTAATATCCTGTGAAGCACATTGTAATGCACTAGGCCCTTAGCAATGTTTTTATTAAAAGTTTATTTCAGTGTAAGGCAAAATCAACAAAATAACTTCACATTATGGTTCTTCTCCATTTTAATGGTATGGACACAGTATTGTTATACAAGAGATAAAGAATTGATTTTATTTTGATATAATCTCTATTTGATAACATTTCATTAAATGTTTACTTACATAAGAGTTTCAAGTAGAATGGAGCCAGGTAGATACAGCGTTTACTTGCATAAGAGTTTCAAATAGAATGGAGCCAGGTAGATACATCATTGTTTCTCTAAAGTTACTAACAGCAAAATCTAAGAGCAGAGATTGAGAAGACTAACAACATCTTTGTAGAATAATAATAATAGTAATAATGGTAATAATAATAATAATAATAATAAGAATAATAAGAATAATAAATTTTTACTTATTACAGGATATCTTGATTTTTGCTCAACACCTTTAAGAAAATAAAATTTCTTAGGTGCATCAAGTACAATAAGTAAAATACTACTCATGTGAAACATTTCCAAATTTATGAATTAGGAAAATTCCAAGATATATTCACAATTTAGGAACTTGATGGAGTAATTGTTTTACTTCCTAAATAGATGTGAAAGTCAATTTTACAATTTTTAATTCAGTTGCATAAGGTGCAAAAATAAAGACAGAAATTTCACCATGTACTCCATATTTTACAGTTTTGTGATCCTTTGTGACACAGAAATTTCACCATGTACTCCATATTTTACAATTTTGTGATCCTTTGGGAACAAATGTGGAGAAGAAGCATTTATCAGGTTAAAGCTAATCATTCTTTTTTCTTTTAATGTGTATAATTTTTATTTTAAATTTGACTTGTCCAATTATGACAGGTGTCCCAACTATACAGGGATAAGAGCCTTGGCTACACAGTGGACATTGTGCTTGTAGGATTGGTATTTCTTGAAGGGAATGAGGTATGAAAATATAAAAGATTTCCATAGTATACATTGTACCATGAATTGGTTTGTGCAGGTTACAGGGTAATTCTGGTTCTTGAATCAGAAATGTTTGTCCATCCATCTCACATCAATGCTGAGGTTAGGTTTGCATTTATGTCATTTTCTCAGAAACTATTGCTTATTCACGTGATTTAGTATGTAAATGTTTCATAAGGAGTACTACAGCCATCAGTAAAAACTAGGTTACTGTGAATCTCTTTCATGTTTCAGTGATATATACTTACCTTTGGATTCAGTATTTTTTTGGGCAAGACTTTTCATCAGATACTGTTGATTGTAAAGTCATGTGACTTGGCATAAAGATGTATCATGACGAGTGCTACAGTTTTCAGTCAAAATTTGGTCACAGTGACTTTTATGTCTCATAATAAATACCTGCATTTTAAAGTTGGTGTTTAGATTAGTTTTTCATATACTATTGCCAACAGAGTTGCGCTACTGAGGATGTAGATCCATGATGAAGAGTGCTGCATCCTTACATCAAATTAAGGTTGCTGTAGCCAATATTTCACACTCCAGTGACCTTTATTAAACTATGCACTTAGGTCAGTTTATCAGAAACTATTGCCATCAGAGTCATTTAACTTGGTATGTATATGCTTCTTCTCATTGCTAGTCAAAGATTGACAACCAGACTTCAGTTTCTCCAATTCTGGCCATTCACACAAGTTTTTCTTCCAGGTCAAGGCATGTGGACATCATGGAAGTCATCATGCTGAATAGCCAGTATGTGTAAAGAACTCTGTCATTGGTCAGTTGATTTAATAGATTGATGACCCTTGGCTAGTAGGGATACTGCTTCATGAGAAGTACTACATGCAATGCAAATGAATTACATTAGAGCTATATAAGCAAGTTACTTCACAGATAAAGGAGATAACTTGAACTGAGCTCTTTGTAATCACTGCATTTGCTTTTATTAACTTTTTTAATAGAATGAAAATATGTACAATGTACATGTATTACCACTATGGCATTTACAGTATCTGTGATCAGCTTCCACTTTTTGAAGCCATCCTTTGACTTTTATCAGGACTAATATTTGTCAAAAGCATGAAATTGAAAATAAAATCATATTTGGGATCAGTCAGCTTTGCCTTCTTCCTAAGCTAAATTTAACCTAAGTGTATAGTTTTAACTGGGTCACAGACTTTATCAGATACCCGTCATTGTTGATTCCTGGTGATAGCTTGACATGTCATGATCATTTTCATGCCTGTCCATCCATATTTGTATATGTCCAGCCACACCCTAGCTACGACATCACAGCCTCATCGTGGTTGAGGACACGATTTCATTCTATACCTTCTCACTGAACAAATAAAGCTAATATCAAAGAAAAAGGATGACTGCAGTTAAAATCTTCTACCTAAGGAGAGTTATGTTTTTCAGCCAGTTTGGCTAATGATAAGTTTATTAAACCTATATCAGGTAAATTACATTGGCATCTTTATGCAAACTATACTTTGTCCATCATGACAGAACACACAAAATTCTTGCATTAATTCATTTACCAGATAAGGCTTGCAATGCAATATTTGGATATTTTATGATACATTATTCAATGCATACCACATTTACAATGATCTGCTTGCATTTCTGAATAAGGCAGCAATGTCCTTATATAGCACGTGAAAAAATGAGGCTGATAATGGAAGTAGTTATCAGTTGAACTAAAATGGCCAACAATCCAAAAGAAAATATTGGATAAAGAAGGTAAACAATTTTTTACACATCTTTCTACTATGATATGCAGAAATTCTGGTATTAAATAAGAGGACTATTTCATTTATTTCAGTATATGTAAGGAACATGTTCTTTGTTGTAGGCAGAAGAAGTGCCAGGTGTGAATCAAACCTGGCTGCACCATTGATACTCCTAGGCTCATACCCTGTCCATGAAGTAGGGGTACTAATATTAGTACTAAAGCCACACCCTAGATTAACCTCATTGTTAGAGGCTTTTACTCTCCTTTTTCTTTTCTAGCTAAATTAATGGTAAGATGACAGAATGGAGGGTTCTTATTTTAAATACACATCAGTAAGATTCTTTCAGTGTGACTTTGTTTTGTTTTCTTAAGTGGTCCTAAAGAGATCTACAACTTTGTATAGCCAGGATTGCTGTTTTCATTCTGTCGTCAATAATGAAGGGGAAATTTTACTGTTAATTCAACTATAATTGTTCATTTTTTCCCCCTTTATTGTAAGTTTTGTGTCTTTTCAGCCTGGTTTGAAGATCACTCATCATGCAGATAGAACTCTGAACAGCTTCTGTCAGTGGCAGGCAACTCTCCATGGGGGCAGAAGGAAATCACATGATCATGCTGTTCTGCTTACAGGAATTGATATCTGCTCCTACAGGGACTCACCATGTGACACTCTGGGTGAGAGGCTGCCTTGGTTGACAAAACCCAACTTAACTGCCACAACAGCTGTCTTTTGTTGTACTTTGACCAGTCTAATCAAACAGCCTTTCCAGTGGCCCTTGTTTTTCTTACTTTGACCAATCTAATCAAACAGCCTTTCCTGTGGTCCTTTCTTTCCATACTTTGACCAATCCAATCAAACAACCTTTCCAGTGGCTCATGTTTTTCTTACATTTTCTACTTTTTTTTGTCAGATTTTCAAAAAAACATTTGTGGCTACTTTTTCAAAAATAGTCTTACTGTTCCTACTTTTTGTTCAATTTTATGTTGAAAATCAGTTACAAGGGAGAGGAGGTCTATGTTTATGGACTTTTGTGTGTGAGTTATCAAAGGACAGGAGGTCTATGTATATGGACTTTTGTGTGAGTTATCAAAGGACAGCAGGTCTGTATTTATGGACTTTTATGTGTGAGTTATTGAGGGATAGGAGGTTTGTTTATGGACTTGCATGTGAGTTATCAAAGGGCAGGAGGTCTATGTTTATGGACTTTTGTGTATGAGTTATCAAGGACACGAGGTCTATGTTTATGAACTTTTGTGTATGAGTTCTCAAAGGACAGGAGGTCTATGTTTATGGACTTTTATGTGTGAGTTATTGAGGGAGAGGAGGTCTATGTTTATGGACTTTTGTGTGTGAGTTATCAAAGGACAGGAAGTCTTTGTTTATGGACTTTTTTGTGTGAGTTATCAAAGGACAGGAGGTCTATGTTTATGGACTTTTATGTGTGAGTTATCAAAGGACAGGAGGTCTATGTTTATGGACTTTTTTGTGAATTATCAAAGGACAGGGGGTCTATATTTATGGACTTTTGTGTGCAGTTATTGAGGGAGAGGAAGTCTATGTTTATGGACTTTTGTGTGTGAGTTATCAAAGGACAGGAGGTCTGTGTTTATGGACTTTTGTGTGTGAGTTATCAAAGGACAGGAGGTCTGTGTTTATGGACTTTTGTGTGTGAGTTGTCAAAGGACAGGAGGTCTTTGTTTATGAACTTTTGTGTGTGAATTATTGAGGGAGAGGAGGTCAATGTTTATGGACCCTTTTGCATGTGAGTTATTGAGGAAGAGGTGTAGTATGTGAGTAAGAGCATGCTATTGTTCACGTTTGCAAAGGTACATCAGGTTAAGGTTTTATTATTTCAGTAATTTACATAAATTTTGAACTATGTTTCCATTATCAAATATCTCTATTTTGCCCTACTTTTTCTCTAATTTTGTTTTACATAGTGTCATACTTAATCCCTACTACTTCACAAGGCTGCTGGAAAGACTGCACTAAAAATACGTGTAATTATTTGAGTAATGACAACTAGGAGAGTTACGTTTGCTATATCACTTTGTTTGCTATAAGTGCTTTAGGAATGTCAACTCGGGGGTTATTTTTATTATAAAATTTTATTATTCACCCTCATCAGATTCCTTTTGCAGGTTCTAAAGTTGGTATTCTGAAGAACTGTGTGCATTTGACTTGGTTAACAATACTAATTTTAACGTTGGTGCAAAACTCTAAATCAGAAACTGAAAGTTATTGTTTGAGTGGACACTTTTCTCACATATTATTTTAGTTGTTCCTTGTTATTTAGCAGCTTAACATGATGAAATTTGATCTGAATCATTCACATTTTAAACACCAGCAAGACTGGTAATGAGGTCATGTGATTTTCTTAAACAGGGTCAAACCTCTACAACATTGTTATGATCGTGACTGCTCTTGTGCAAACTGTTGAAAATGGACAATTTTTAATTTGAACAGAATTTTATTTAGATATCAATATATAAATGATATGAGCAATCAAAATGTTAAAAGCTGCCTTATATGTAATAAGGCAAATCTGTCAAAACTTTCAAATGGACTAGATCCAATTGTGAAACGATCATGTGATTGTATGGGCAATCCTGTCTGTGTTAAAAATTGTCAGCAGTTTCCATGAGAATGTTGTTCCACTTTGGAATATAGCTGATAAGAAAGTAGAAACAACTTTGAATATTAAAAGAATTTGTGAGAAAAAGTCTGCTCTAACATTAACTTAGGTTTTCTGATCAGGAGACTTTCATGCCAACGTTTAAATTAGTCAGATGTGCATGGTTCTCCCAGATACACCTCTCCCTTGATAATTCGCGTGCAACAGGGTCCACAAATATAGACCGCACTATAAGCGAGGGCATGAGTTACCGAGGGACCTCCAAATATTGAAACAATCCGCTTAAGCTATATACTTCAAGAAAACCGCAGGGGTGTGTGTGTAGGGAACTGGGCTGTTTAATGACAGAATCCTCGTTTTACAATCACGTTGATAATAATTGTTAATAATGCACTTTTTCTAATGAAGTTGTTTGTTATTCTGTATAAATAACATTAATTTCAACATGTTCAACATGTGAAAGATCGTTCTAACTGGTTTCAGCAATCATCATGTGTACGTTAAAACATCTGCGTATTATGTTACTGCTTTGTGTTTTGTTGATTAGTCTGGTTCCTGGAATGTTATTTAATAGTATACTGCCAGGTTAGGAGCTGGAGTAGCAGGGAACTAGACTAACTTTTGATATACCAGCAAACAAGATTCCTTTTTTTTAAAAAACTAGCAATATTTATTTTGTGACACAATCGTCTACATTGAAACTCAAATTTTGTATTGTTCAGTTAGTATACTATTGATATCGTGATTTCATTGGAAGTGATAGGGAAGCTTCTTATCATCCTTGTGGATATTTCTAAGTGCCAGTACAGGAATTCTCAGAAACTCGGTTGCCCACAATGGTCCATATCTGTGAAACCAAGCTCTTTATTTTGCAAAGTATTCATTTTGCTTGGTTGCTTTGCTATCTTGGATCACAATTATAAACGATTCAGTTAGATTAAGGTAGTTTATGTTACATACACAATAACATTTATAACAGTGTTCGATTGATCAACTGAAGTGAGTTCATGTGACATTTGACTGGGGCCGCTAGATTTCAAGTAGGATGGATTTGCCTGCCTTTTAACTTTTCTTTTATTCCACCTCCTTTATTTGATTCAAAAGACATAATTAACATGATAATACAAAGGAGGCCAGCTTTTAATTCAGTGCAACAATACAACAAATACTTCCGCAAGTCAGTTATCAAAACACGGTCAGAACTTAATTGGGTTCTCAGAGAAGCGCCTGTGGACATAGCTGACACAATTTACGCTTAAATACACATTGCATTTATGATGATTACACTTAAGAGGAACTAAAAGATAGAATTAAAACACAAATTTCACTTAATAAAAATTATTTAATTGGCATTTAAATATTAATATACTGTCTACACTAGCCATAAATGACATTTTCATTGATGGAAATTTCCTTGAATATCTTTAACTACTGTGTACTGAGAATGTCATTTGGAAAGAAAATGTAACCAATTATGTGACTTCTTATTAAAAGTTGATAAATTTCCAGGTCCTATCTACCATTTTCGACCATAATACTTGCGATATATCATTGTTTCAGTCAGCAATTTTGATCGTGATTTTCTTCAAGTTTAGTAAATAGGGATCAATTTTTGGGGGATATTTTCTGGTTTAAAACAATGGGATCCACGCCTGACCCCACATTATAAGCAGGTTTGTGAGTTATCAGGGCACGAATTATTGAGGGAGTGGTGTACCTTATTTAGAACCTGCATAGGGATTTCAGTGAGGACAAACAATAAAAATTTTTAAAAAAAAACCCTCAGTTGAAATTCCTAATGGTATTACATTTGTCAGTGTTCCAAATCAGGATTAGAATCCAATGCTGTTGACTGTCTCAGTCTTACTTGGGGTCCTCTTCCCCCAGTAACTACTTACCTAAGGGTCATGTTGAGTTTTTGAGATAATACTGTAATCACTATAGCAGAAGTACAGTAGATATTTATACGGTAATTTTAGGGCAAGTTATTTTTGAGAAACCAGTCTTGCCCTGGCTTGTGAAGAAAAAAAGTTTTAGAGTACTTTTTGTTAACCTTTGATGTTGATATTTTAGTGTTGTTTCAACCTAGGAAGTGTTTGCTACATTTGTAAGATATGCAGAAAAACTTTGAATTTGAATATCACTATTTTTAATTCATTTTTAGCTAATATTATTGGCTATGTCATGACCAGGAAATGGTAGCATATTATTGGCTAGATCATGACCAGGAAATGGTAGCTGGTCTGGATGGATATAGAACCAATAGCCCTTTGTCAAAATCTTGGAAGAGTTTTGAAATTTTAGTGACCTCCATGCACTTGTGAACCATCCAGATCATATTGTGCTCAGGCCTGCTATTTTATCTTGTATCATCAAGATCTCCGATGAGTTTCATGATGAACAAGATCCATACATATTAATGAGGAGGATCCAGGCCGATTAGATGGTAGGAACTGAACCTGCACCCTTCTGGTTATGAATCTAATGCTGTAACCACTGAGCCAGCAAAGCTTCCTTGGATGCAGATCATAACTGTTTCCAAGTTATAAGTCTTGTTGGGGGGTGCGGGGTAGGTGGAATTGAAACTACAGAACCAGGTATACAAGACAGCTGCACAGATTAATTCCCTTGTAATGGCAAGTAGATGTTTAATACATGTTAAGGGCAGGGCTGTGAACAGTTTCTTATGCCTAGTCCTCTGAGACATAGAAGTATCCAGGGGACAACATTGGTTGTATAAATGATGTCCTTTATACACCCAAAATGTTATCCTTCATATATGGCCTGGGAAAGAAGATAACTGACACGGCATTAATAGACAATGTAGCAGTGATGTGCTTTAAGCTTTTTTCTTCTGCAGTTTCATTACATGTTTTAATTTACATTCACAAGTTGACACATGTCAACTACCAAAGTGAGCAATATCAGATCCGCTTGTGCTTCTTGATGCTAACTAAAAGATTTCCCTATAATGAAGTGGTATTTTGTTCCAAAAGGAAAAAAAGTTTAATTTCAAAAATATTATTAAGACATGTGCATGGTTAGTAATGTTCTAACAAGTGGGCATGATTAATCTAAAATCGTTTGTCATTTGTCAGTTTTCTGAGTTTTGTCATAATTTAGAATTATCTCAGTTGAAGCTACTTAACTCACACCCTTCATTCCCACACCCCAAGTCACTCCTTTGCCTGGATCAAAATCAACAGACCATAGTGCACATTTATCCCAGTTTTACCCCTGAGGCTCATACACCTTGTTGAAAAGTGTGCAAGGAGTTGGATTGAAAAAAGAACCTGGATATTCTTCAGCCTTAATCTGAATAACTATTTCAATTTTTTCTTTTCTTTTTTGGGCTATATGTGATTTTAGAAGCATTAATGATACTATAGAATACAGCAGCATTACTTTATTTTGATTTCTACTTTTGTTCTACATGTATTATGCAAATGACAACAATTACCCCCCCCCTTTTCCCCTTATGATATTGTAGATGATATTCCACCAGATAGTACATAGGATTGGTTAATAGCAGCATCAATAATATATTAAGACCCATCAGATGCATCATTAACAGAACTTTACCACAGACAATACCTCTTTTTGGGGCTTGGAGGGATTTTATTCTATAAAGCCTGTGGCATGCTGTCTACTGTCTATTACTAAAACTAGTCTGTCTTTCTAATCACAAGACACTTGCTGCATGTGTGTAATTTGGATTTTTAACACAGCTTTTACAATTTTTCAGTCATATCACTATGTTATCTGCAGTGTGGCAGTTTATAGTGATGTCTAGCACTGGGGCATCATGCCACAGACATGTAGGATGATGTCACACCCAGTCACATTATCCTGACACCAGTCCGACCAGTCCTAACTCTAACCTCTTAATGCTAAGCACCAAGTGAAGCAGCTGTAAATACTATTTTTGTAAGTCTTTGGTGTGACTTGTTCGGGGTTCTAACCTGTGACCTCCCACATCCGAGGCAGATGCTCTAACCACTTAGGCCACCAGAGTGGTCAAGACATGTACCATATTTAGCTCTTTTGATCTTTTGACCTTGAAAGGCTAGACAGGGTATGTAATCTTGAAAGGGAATGATTATTCACCAACCCCCTGGCAGTTTGCATCCCCCTTCCAATTTTAAAAATGAAACCTTCAAAGATATCACAAAAATACACATTTCATTCACTGATGTATCATTTCTAACTTTATTATCAGGGGGACCATAACACTGTCATCTTGCTTGTGTTTCAAACCAAATGGGAGTTCCTTTACTACTACACAGTGGCCATATTTGAGCAAGTCAATTTTTTTGTCTTTAAACAACATGAGTTCTGAATAATTGTGCAAATTTCTATCACTTTGTGAGTTACAACCCCTTTGAATTCATATACATAAGAGATACAACCCTTTGTATTCATACACATAAGAGTTACAACACTTTGAATTCATGTACATATGAATGACAATCCTTTCCCTTGTTATTTTGTTACATTTCTTGGAAAAATATTAAAAGAAGACACTGCAAGTTTTGAATTCAGAAGATGCAGCGTTTATGAATGTAACATGTCGAATTTGAATAAGTATTGAACCTTAAAATTGAATACATTGAGTATCAAAATTTTATTACAGTCAAGCCAGCAAGGTCTTTGTGAAGGGTCACTTCGACCTTTTTTCCATGTCAGTTGTTAAACTTGAAAGGCCAGCATCTACAGCTCATTTAGAATTGACCTGGGCATCACAACACTGTCCTGGGAAAGTAAACATTAAAGTTGCTGACCATAACCACTTGATGGGAACCCCATGTCAAATAGTCATTTTCAAAGGGAAGTTGATATGTATTGTATTTCTCAGATTCTAGGCTGTCAAAATCTGATGAAAGAAATAATTATCTTGGGGAATAATTAGGAACTGCTGATTACCATTGGTCAGTTTAAATTAAGGTGTACACCTTAGAAGTAATGTGAATTTAAAGTGCCGACCTTGGTTGAATTTCTTTAGTTTGAGATTTCCTGTGAGAGGACAATGCTCGATTGGCTCCAGGGAAAAACTAAAGAATAGTGCTTTCCTCGTTAAAACAAGTAAGGGGATGAGGTGGCTGTCTTGTAAGAAAAGACAGGCTTTAGTGCTAGGATGCACAATTTCTGGAAAGAACAGCATTAAGGGAAACATCTCCCTGGAACAGTCGGGGACAGTCCGAAAGATGGAAGTCCAGAAAAGAGATGAAGCGTTCAGAATAGGAAGATCAAACGTAAACACATGATGGTGGGCAGATGTGTGATATATGGAGACAAAGACAGGAAGCAACGCTAGGTGATGCAAATCAGGCATGGACATTGTGCTTTTTTCACCACTCGTTACCATGATGAAACAAATCCATAATAGAACCCTGCTATCGAAATTCTGTTAACATAAATTTGTTTGAATTGAAGCTGACACTATTAGCTTTTGTTATTGTTTAAATTGTTATTCTCTTGTCTAAAGGGGGCTCATATTGTATTATTTCTTCTCAACAGTCTTGCTCAGTTCTCTGTTGATGTTGTATCTATCCACTCACACCGGGCAATAAAATCGAGGGAGGTCATCCTCTAGATAATGATAATTAACTAACCCTCTTTACTAAGAGGGGCAACATTACAAAGTGGGGGCTACCATCTGGGATATTTTGAACAGTGTGAGTGACAGAGGCTGAGTAGATATTGAATAGAAAGTAGAGTACCATAGCAGTGATAAATTTGTTTATTATTTAAGCAAGGAATTACAAGAGTGAATCGAGTCAATATCTATGCATTCTGTAGTTAGTGCATGCCATTGTTTGATATTTTCTTTAATGTATGTTATGACATTGTAAGAAATTAAGATTCTGTACCTGAACTGCTTTGATAGTGTGGTATATGGCTGAATTCAAGTAATTCAGACAGAAATATTGCCTTTAGTTACTCTTGGGAGAAGAGATAGTTAAGGAAGTCCCAAGGGAGTAATTGCACATTGTTGGTATGAGCAAGTTGAATTTGGAGAGAACATTCAGAATATTGTACTGTCAAATGCTGTTAGGTTGCTTTAGAGTGATTTAAGTAAGTCCATAGGGTTAAGACTTTATTGGAATAGAATACGGGTAAGTATTCGTAAGGAAGCTGTTTCCTGTAAGGCAGTAAGAACTTAGTAAATACTTAAGCTAAGTAAATTGGTTGGTGATACCGTCGTGTAAACTAGAATGGCAACTGATAGGTAGTTAGTCAAAGAGTTTAAGTCTATTGGTGGAGACAAATTAGGTAATGAAGGGACTCAATTAGCGAAATTTGTAGAGCGGAGTCTCAGGGAATACAGAGAACAGCAGGCGGTAGAGAAGGAAAGAATCAGACAAACCGAGGAAAAGGAAAGAATCAGACAAGCCCAGGGAAAAGAAAGAGAAATTGAGTTAGCCAGATTGCAGGCTGAAGAAAGAGCCAGGGAGAGAGAACATGCATTAGCCATGAAGAGACTAAGGATCGAAGCAGAGTCTAGGAGGGGCGAAGAACTGAATGAACATTCAGGACCCACAAGCAAAAGATCAGAGGATTGACGTACCGTCCAGATAACAGTGCCGATGTTTAATGACAGGGACAAAATTATCAATAACTTTTTAACTCAGTTTGAAAAGTTAGCTTTAATCCATCATATACCCAAAGACCAGTGGGCCATTAATATCTCTGCATTTTTGCAAGGAGCTGCCAAGGATGTCTACCATAACATGGCACCCACTGAAGTAGATGATTATGATGCTCTCAAGAAAGCACTGTTAAGGCATTATGAGTTGTCAGCTGAAAGTTTTCACAAACTTTTCAGAGAGTCGTCTAAGCAAGCAATGGAGACACATGTGCAATTTCATACTTGCTTACGCATGCTTTTCAATAAATGGATTTAAATGACAGGCACCGTGCTCACTTATGAAGGCATACGGGAAGAGATCTTGAAAGAACATGTCCTCAGTATGTATCAGAAAGACCTGATTGTATTTTTAGCAGAGCGTGACTTCGCAACCTTAGAAGATATCAGTGTGATGGCTGAGCGATATGAGAGTGCACACTCTCGTCCAACCACCTGCGGTGGCAGGGAACGACCCAGCATCACTGACTTTAGAGGAGCTAATGGTTTGGCACCTCATAGGCGGAATGCTCAAAATGGTGGGAAGCTAGGAGCTGATAATCCCAGCCGTGATCAGTTCCGTGGCTCAGGAATGTTCCAAGTTGTAGATAAGGGTATCTCTGATAAGAAAGCTGAAGTTGTATGTTACAGCTGTAATAAACCTGGCCATATTCTCAAAGACTGCAGGAAAAATCATCCCATGATAAATGTAGTGACAGCAGGCACTGGTAGAAAGTGTAAAACAGTAGAATGGTCGAATACAGCAACAGCTACGGTAAATGGAGAAGGCTACCATGCTGTTTGACACCAGCCGTAGTTATCCAGCCTTGGTGGGTAGCAAATTTGTCAAATCTGCTGATTATACAGGTGAGACAGTGCAAGTCCAATTTGCTAATAGGACTAAAGATTCTCTCTCGGTTGTCTACATTGACCTTGAATTGCCGTATGTGAAAGTACAAATTCAAGCAGCGTGCTTGTCAGGGTTGTCGCACGACATAATTTTATGATGTAGGTATGTGTTGCCACAGCCTAATCCTATGATGTGTACACCTGTACAAGTGGGGTCCATTGAGATGAGGTCTATGAAGCGAAGGTCAGGGTCGAAGCTGCTGAACCCCTCAACTTTGCCCATAGACAAGTTGCTACCTGGTGAATTAAGCAGACTTCAAGAGGAAGATTCTACCCTTAACAGGATATGCAGGTATGCAAAGGAGGAGTCTGTATGGAACTTGCCAGACACTGAGGTAGAGTTCGTGTTGAAACAAGGTCTCTTGTATCGATATGCTCGGAAAGATCTGAGAGTTATAAGCAAGTGATTGTACCTCGATCTAATAGAGAAGAAGTGCTTAGGCTAGCACATGAGAGTCTACTTGGTAGTCACATGGGCGTGGCAAAGATGAGAGATAGATTAGTGAGGGAATTCTACTGGCCAGGTGTGTATGGGCATGTAAGGAGGTTTTGTCTGTCATATGACAAGTGTCAGCAGGTGGCACCTAAGACCTCACATCGCCCAGTGCCACTAGGAACCACCCCTCTGATTGATGAACCTTTCTCGAGGGTGGCGTTGGGCTTGATACGGCCAATAAAGCCTGTATCAGAAGTGATAATCGTTATGTGTTAATGATTGTTGATTACGCTACCCGATACCTGGAGGCCGTTGCGTTGAAGAACATTGATTCAGTTGCGGTGGCTGAAGCTTTGTTAGGAGTTTGGTCCAGAGTTGTGGTTCCTGAAGAGATACTAACTTACCAAGTTCCGCAGTTTGTTAGCCAGGTGATGGAAGAAGTGAACCGATTACTTTCCGTTAGGCACCTGACTACTACCCCATATCACCTGCAGTGCAATGGTCTAGTAGAGTGTTTCAATGGGACGTTGAAGCAAGCTCTGAAGAAGTTGTGCGAAGGTTGACCCAAGGACTGGGATCGATACCTTCCCACGATACTTTTCGCGTACCGTGAAGTACCCCAGGCTAGTCTAGGATTTTCACCTTTTGAACTAGTTTATGAGAGGACAGTGAGAGGACCCATGGCTGTATTGAAACAGTTATGGATGGATGAGAAGGCATCCGAGGAAGTACGAACAAAGTATCAGTATGTTGTTGATCTCCATAACAAGCTGGAGGAAGTTTGCGACTTGGCCCAGAAGAATCTCCGTGATGCACGTGGACGTCAAGCCAAGCACTATGACGAGGGCAAAAGAACGAAAGTTTGAAATGGGTGACAAGGTGCTGTTGTTGTTACCGTTGGAGCACAACAAACTCCAAGTATCCTGGAGGGGACTGTTCGTTGTAATGGAAAAGAAGAGTGGACAGAACTACCGTATCCAGGTAGGAGATAAAGAGAAGTTGTACCACATTAACCTTGTTAAACGCTATCGTGAAAGGGAGACACCCACTGAGTTTGTGGTTGCTACAGTTGTGACTGAAGAACCCAATGACAATGGAGGAGTGGCATAAGTACTTTCTAGTTGTCCTTTGAAGAGGAATGAAACCAATGTCGATGTTGTCCTTGATGTAATGTTAATGTCAAAACAACATGAAGAGGTGGAGGAGATACTCCACGCCTACTCAAGTGTCTTGACAGAAAGACCAGGCATGATGGACTTGGAGGAGTTCAGTTTGAAGTTTCTGGATGAAATGCCTGTGAAACTGAAACCCTATCCACTGCCTCATGCGAAATTAGAAACTGTACGGGATGAAATTAGAACTATGCTTGACTTAGGGGTCATTGAACCAGCCGATTCCGCATATAGTTCACTGGTTGTTTTGGTCCAGAAGTAAGATGGTGATCACCACTTTTGTGTCGACGATTGGAAATTAAACAGGATCACAGAATTTCAGGTCAAAATGCTACCAGATCCTAAGTCCATATTTGCCAGAGTAACCAATGCCAAATATTTTTCTAAAATAGACTTGTCAAAGGGATATTGGCAAATTCCAGTTCGTAGTGAAGACTGTTCAAAACGTGCCTTTGCAACACCAGATGGGACATACCAATGGGTAGTCATGCCATTCAGTGTCCAGAATGCGCCCAGCATTTTCACCCAAATGATGAGGAAACTGCTAGTATCTTTAAGAGGGACCAGGTTTCAAATTTCATGGACGATTTGTTTTTGGCGACACCAACTTGAGAAGAACACGTGGTCTTACTGAGAAAAGTTCTGGAACGACTTAGACAGACAGGGCTCACCGCCCGACCATCTAAATGTCACATAGGATTTCAGAGACTGATTTATCTAGGAAACACACTCAGTGAAGATACATTAACCCCAGATAGTGCTAAAGTCAACCAGCTTTGGAACACCGCACGTCCAACTACTAAGATAGAAGTGTGATCATTTTTAGGACTTGCAGGTTATTATCATAAGTATGTTGCAAACTTCAGCACTATTGCTAGTCCGTCGACTGACTTGACAAGGAAGAAGGCTCCGACAAAGGTTATTTGGACAGACGCTTGTGAGAGAGCATTTCAGACGTTAACGGATAGGTTGACGTCAGACACTGTAGTGAGACTACCGGACGTGACAAAGGACTTTGTCTTACGTACTGACGCTTCTGACAGGAGTCTTGGTGCAGTTTTACTGCAAGAACATGATGGGAACTTATTTCCAGTTGCTTATGGTAGCAGGAAGTTGTCATCAGCAGAGCGTAATTATTCTGTTACCGAAAGAGAATGCCTAGCGATTATCTTTGGGATCTCTAAATTCCAGTGCTATTTGTATGGATGAAAATTTTTTATGGAAACTGACCACCAACCACTTGGTTATCTGGCCCAAGCTTAATTGACAAATGGATGTTTAATGAGATGGTCATTATTTCTTCAGCAATATCAAGTTCAATTGCATTACATTAAGGGAAGTGCCAATGTAGGAGCAGCTTGTCTGAGTAGATTAATTGATTCTGGAGTGAAGGGGTCACTTCAGGACATGTAAACAATAACTTGAAATGCAACTTCAAAATTCGGAGAGCAAAATCCCAGATTTTACTCTTAAGGGGGTGTCAATGTAATGTGTCAAATTTTGAATAAGTATTGAACCTTAAAACTGAATACATTGTGCATTAAAATTTTATTACAGTCAAGCCAGCAAGGTCGGTCTTTGTGAAGGGTCACTTTGACCTTTTTTCCACGTCAGTTGTTAAACTTGAAAGGCCAGCATCTATGGCTCATTTAGAATTGACCTGGGCATCGCAACGCTGTCCTGGGAAAGTAAACATTAAAGTTGCCGACCATAACCACTTGATGGGAACCCCATGTTGAATAGTCATTTTCAAAGGGAAGTTGATATGCATCATATTTCTCAGATTCTAGGCTGTCAAAATCTGATGAAAGAAATAATTATCTCGGGGAAAAATTAGGAACCGCTGATTACGATTCGTCAGTTTAAATTAAGGCATACACCTTAGAAGTAATGTGAATTTAAAGTGCCGACCTTGGTCGAATTTCTTTAGTCCAAGATTTCCTGCGAGAGGACAATGCTCGATTGGCTCCAGGGAAAAATTAAAGAATAGTGCTTTTCTCGTTAAAACAAGTAAGGGGATGAGGTGGCAGTCTTGTAAGAAAAGACAGGCTTTAGTGCTAGGACGCACAATTTCTGGAAAGAACAGCATTAAGGGAAACAGCTCCCTGGAACAGTCGGGGATAGTCCGAAAGATGGAAGTCTGGAAAAGAGATGAAGCTTTCAGAATAGGAAGGTCAAGGAAGATCAAATGTATACACATGAAGGTGGGAAGACATGTGATACACGGAGACAAAGACAGGAAGCAACGCAAGGTGATGCAAATCAGGCATGGACATTGTGCTCTTTTCACCACTCGTTACCATGATGAAATGAATCCATAATAGAACCCTGCTATCGAAATTCTGTTAACATAAATTTGTTTGAATTGAAGCTGACACTATTAGTTTTTTGTTATTGTTTAAATTGTTATTCTCGTGTCTAAAGGGGGTTCGTATTGTATTATTTCTTCTCAACAGTCTTGCTCAGTTCTCTGTTGATGTTGTATCTATCCACTCACACCGGCAATAAAATCGAGGGAGGTCATCCTCTAGATAACAACAGCCAAATCTAATTAACTAACCCTCTTTACTAAGAGGGGCAACATTACAAAGAAGTCCAAGAATCCTGTCTCTTTAATGAAAATAGACCTTTCCAGGGATCAGAGAACCACAGTGAACAATATTTTTTTTGCACTCTATGCTCCCATTTGATTTGAAACATGAAAGAGATGACAGTGTTATGGACCTCTGGCAACCGCCAGGTTATAAATTATAAATTAATGAATAAAACGACTAAGTTTTGTGCATAGCTTATATCTTTGATGATTTTCATTTTTAAAATCACTTAGAGGTGGGGAAGGGGCTGGTTTGATGAATGCAGTAGTGAGAGTAGTTACCAACACTGATCTAGTTTGACTGTAGCACTTCAGACAATACAGAATGATTTCAACAGAAAATGCTGCTCATCAAAGGTTATTGCTTAAATGTTTTCCCAAAATATATTATGAATTTTTTAGTCAGTTCACTGTTACGAGGTAATGAAAAAAAGATTTAAATCTGTATTTGTCAATACATTATTTTTCACTTGAATCCAATATATAATTCTTGTTTGAAAATTTGCTTGTCGCTTAAATATTGCTAGGTGAATTGGTATGAATTCATGTTTGATCTAAAAGTTGTATAGGAGTTACATATATCATGATTTGTGTGAACAGGGAGGAGTATTGTCTTACATCTGTCCAACTGTCTGTCTATTCATCTGCCCCTGATTTGTTTACACTCAATTACTCAAGTTCTCCAGCATCCACTCTTACCAAACACTGTAATAACTTGCATTTGAAGGAAGGAAGAAACCTATCAGTTTCATGCTTAAAAGGTCAAAGGTCAAGGTCATGTTGACTGGAAGAAGGAAAACTATTTCCACACAATAACTTGCATACCATATACCTTGATCAAACTTTGTAAATGGTTTGCATTTGATACAAGAAAAACACCTACTGATTTTGGGCTCAGATGACCAAAGGGCGAGGTCACAGTGACTTTAAGAATAAATATAGTTCCAGCACAATAACTGGTTAGATAGTTTGCATTTGAAACAAGGAAGACACAGTGTCAAAGGTCAAGGGAATATGGATTGAAGGAAGAACAATTTCCACAAATCTACTTATGTTCTGTACCACATACCTTGACTAAATTTTGTAGATGGCTTGCATTTGAGGGTTAAAAGGTCAATGGTCAAAGTCAGAGGGCTATTTGGTTAGTTTTAACTACAAAATAACTCAAGTTCTGTGATATAAACAATAGCCAAACTTTATAGGTGACTTTCGTCCAAGACAAGAAAGGCACATATCTTTTGGATCAAGGTCGTCATGACAGAGAAAAGAAAGTAATATTTTCTGCATCTTGAATTCACTGTCTTTTACCAATATCAAATTGTGTGGATGGCTTTCATTGAAGACAGTGAAGACACCTTTTGATCTCTGATTGAAAAGGTCAAGTATTTAACCGATCAATTAAGTATGATAATACTATTTATAACATGGCAGGTGTTTACTGTACCATTAATGGTACTCTTGTTAATCCATGAAATATATATCATCACATGTATAATGCATGTACATTCTGATAACATACCAAATTCCAATGGTGTCTCAAAATTCTAAATTAACATGGAATAAAAGAATTTGATTTAGAATGGATGCTTAAATTATCATTTTTATTTATTTATTTCAGGTTTTGCTCCTATCGAGGGGATGTGCAGTGAGCTAAGAAGTTGTATTGTTAATGAGGATACAGGGTTATCAACAGCCTTCACAATTGCCCATGAAATAGGTCACAAGTAAGTGTAAAAAACATTTCCCATTAAATAGGTCACAAGTTAAGGGTCAAAAACATTGCCTATGAAATAGATCACAAGTAAGTGTAAAAGAACATTGGCCATTAAATAGGTCACAAGTAAGTGTAAAACACATTGTGCATTAAATAGGTCACAAGTGTAAATAACATTGCCCATTAAATAGGTCACAAGTAAGTGTAAAAGAACATTGGCTATTAAATAGGTCACAAGTAAGTGTAAAACACATTGTGCATTAAATAGGTCACAAGTGTAAATAACATTGCTTATTAAATAGGTCACAAGTAAGTGTAAAACACATTGCCCATTAAATAGGTCACAAGTAAGTGTAAAACACATTGCCCATTAAATAGGTCACAAGTGTAAAACACATTGCCCATTAAATAGGTCACAAGTGTAAAACACATTGCTCATTAAATGGGTCACAAGTAAGTGTACAGCAACGTATGGTTAATCTCTGAATGATTAGAATCACCCTTAATTTCATTTTTACTTTGTGAATTCATTTTGGACTCATTCTGTGTTTATTTGTCACTGTGAATTCATTTGTTGTCATGTTAATTTTCTGTGATTTTGTAAATAATTTTATTTGTGTGTGTATATATATATATTCCTGGTTTGGGAAAGAATATCCTTCATCTTCATAGATAAATATTTTTTGATGGCACTTTAAAGTCCTGGTATATAACTAGCACAAAATCCACACATTTTTTTAACCCTGTAAAAAATAGTGAATTCAGAGTTAATTAAACAGACAGCCATTTCCTTATGGTCAGCTTTTTTAACTGTTAAAATTGCATTTACATTCTGTGATTTGGTTCATTAATTTCAGATTTCAGGAACAAACATAGTTAAATTGAGCAAAATACATGATCTTAAAATTTTTTTAATAGATTTACAATGCCTGCTTGACCAGTGGACTTTTGAGATGAAGCTAAATCCCTTTAAATGTGATGACTTTTGAGATTAAGCTAAATCCTTTTAAATGTGATGACTTGTGAGATTAATCTAAATCCCTTTTAATGAGATTACTTTTGAGATTAATCTAAATCCCTTTTAATGTGATGGCTTCTGAGATTAAGCTAAATCCCTTTTAATGTGATGACTTTTGAGATTAATCTAAGTCCTTTTTAATGTGATGGCTTTTTGAGATTAAGCTAAATCCATTTTAATGTGATGACTTTTGAGATTAAGCTAAATCCCTTTTAATGTGATGACTTTTGAGATTAAGCTAAATCCCTTTTAATGTGATGACTTTTGAGATTAAGCTAAATCCCTTTTAATGTGATGACTTTGGTGAGTAAGCTAAAAAACTCCTAATGTGATGACTTTAGAGATTAAGCTAAATCCCTCTTAATGTGATGACTTTTGAGATTAAGCTATATTCCTTTTAATGTGATGACTATTTGAGATTAAAATAATCCTTCAGCATGTGATGACTTTTGAGATTAAGCTAAATTATTTCACATGTGATAACTTTTGAGATTAAGCTAAATCCTGCCTTCTGTGATGACTTTGGAGATTAAGCTAAATCCCTCGTAATGTGATGACTTTTGAGATTAAGCAAAATCCCTCCAGATGTGATGACGTTTGAGATTAAGCTAAATCCCTTTTAATATGATGACTTTGGAGATTAAGCTAAATCCCTCTTAATGGGATAACTCTTGAGATTAAGCTAAATCCCTCCTAAGGTGATGACTCAGTGGCCAAGACTTTTGAGTCCGGACTGAAACAATTCAGGTTCATTTCCCACCATTGGCAATCAAGTGTCCTTGGGCAAAGCACTCTGTGTTCCTTCCGCCAGCATGATATAAGGTTTAAAAGTGTTACTGTGCTGTACAATGCAAAACAACAATAAAAACTGCCCCAAATGCCCCAATGCTATGATCACAGTACTGTCAAGTTGCCTAAAATGCCCCAATGCTATGATCACAGTACTGTCAAGCTGCCCAAAATGCCCCATTGCTATGTTCACAGTACTGTCAAGCTGTCTAGAATGTCCAAATGCTATGATCACAGTACTATTAAGCTGCCCAAAATGCCCCAATGCTATGATCACAGTACTATCAAGCTGCCCCAAATTCCCCAATGCTATGATAACAGTACTATCAAGCTGCCCAAAATGCCCCAATGCTATGATCACAGTGCTATCAAGCTGTCCAAAATGTCCCAATGCTATGATCACAGTACTATCAAGCTGCCCAAAATGCCCCAATGCTATGATCGCAGCACTGTCAAAATATTCCAGTGACTTGCTATATTAGTCACCACTTTCATGCTTTGCTCAACTGTCAACAGTAACTTCAGCATTAAAAGTAGATTAAATGGGATATTTGCATTTCATTTCAAGCCTTCAATTCTTTTTAATCTTCCTGGGTCATAAGATTTGTCAAAAGGTTGATGGTTACAATCACATCTTACACCTTGAATTTAATCCTGAGAATTATTGACAATCTCAGCATCACTCTGAGTGGAGGTTTTCAAAGAAAATACATATTATTGTGTGTAATTATGTAATGTTTTCATTTCATGGTCAAAGTTATCTCAGATAACAATTTATTTGGATCAATAAAACATAAACTCCAAATAAAAATGAGTATTTATTGCCTGTGACTTATCAGACCTGCAATGCATCACATGTTTGCACCATTAATTCAAACACTATGGTCTCAAGGTAAACAACTAAATTAAGAAATGAATATTTTTGTTAATAGTCTCAGTTTATAATGGATACTAAAGTACAATTTTCTTTTTCCTTGTGTTTGTCAGTTTTGGAATGTTCCATGATGGGGATGGCAATGACTGTAAGCACTTGGCAGGGAACATTATGTCACCTACCCTCTCAGCACAAAGTGGAATCTTCCACTGGTCAGCATGTAGCAGAACCTACATGACAAAATTTCTGAAGTAAGTATATTAGACATAGATTGTCTACCCTGCAAAGCTTATACCATGTATAAATGTATATAAGTCAAGTTAAACTGCAGACAACATAGACCCAAATCTGCTGTCCCATACTTTGGTTCAGTTTTGCATTGCTTTGGGTTAATTTTTTTAGGCACTGTCACTTATTTTGATTTTATGTGTGTGGATCCAGTTTGGGGAGAACTAAACTGTCATGCCAAGAAAGTCAAGTTACGTGACCTACATTTCATGTTTCAGTGACCATGGGTATTTGGGCAATGTGTCATCTAGTTATGAGTGTAGTCATGAGGCTTGATCTATGGATCCATTTTGTTGAGAATTACATCATCACTTCAAAAGTAGTATACTGTGACCTACATTTATCCCTGCCATATAACATTGTCCATGATACATCCTGTCATGCCCTATCTATTCATTTCCACTCCATACTTTGGAATGACTTAATGGATTGAAGTCAAATTTGATTTGAGGCTTTGCATTATGAAGACCTAGGTCCAGCTTGATTGTCACCCTTTTGTAAAAAGTTTGTTTATTTATTTATTGCTCCTGTTTGACTTGAACTTTCCTGTTTCTGCTTAATAACTTTTGAAGGAGTTCTTGGATTGTAAACAAATTTGGTTGAGTTTGATGTTTTACTTGAATAAGACGTTGGTCAATAATGATTTTCACCTTTCTGCAGCAAAATTTCATGGCAATATGACCCCTGTTTGAGTTTGAACACTGAACTTCCATTTCTGCTCAATAACTTTTTTGAAGGATTTCGTGGATTGAAAGCAAATTTTGTCTGATACATTCTATTAACAAGTCCATGGTCTTAAGTTTGAATTTCACTGTTTTCTCCCTAATCTTTACAGAGTTATGGCCCTTGAAGCTTTGCCCCACAATTCCTATTCACTAACTTTTGAATGATTTCAATTGCTGCTCAAGAACTTTTGAAGAATCAAAACAAAATTTGGTATGAAGATCTAGGTCAAGTCAGTGTTTTCCCAAAAATTTGTTGTTAGGAGTTATGACACCACTTTGATTTTTGCACAGTATCTTTTGAAAGAATTCATGGATTATAATCAAACTGTTGTTTTCTTACCACCCTAGTCAACATCATACCAAATATAATGGCCCTCCACCCCCACCCCCAATTGACATAGTTTGAATTTCAGGTCACACAAAGATTGGCCATGGACCCCAACCTCTATCTACATGGAGGGAGGAGGGTTGCATCCAGGATTCAGAGTCTTTGTTGGCATTACATGCCAGTGACATTACAGAAAAGCTGCGCAGTGTAATCAGATTATTTATTCAAATGTTGATGATGGATTCCCAGACTATTCAGTTTTGAGTACATTCTCTTTCTTTGAGTAAAGCACTTTTCCTGTACATGTTAGTGACATTTTATGGTGTGGTAATGATAACATGGACACTTTTGATAACATGGACACTTTGATAACATGAACACTTGGATAACATGGACATTTTGATCACTCAATATGGTCAACCAGGAGAGGACAGTGACACATAACAGTGATGCAGTCATCAGTGCCAATGAAATAATGAGTGGGGGATTCTCAAATACATTGTGTACAACAATTATAGAGGACTCTTGGCAGGTGAATTAATGAAAACATTGTTTTCAATGAAAGGACAATACCCAGATGTGATTTGTTTGATAGGAATTTCACAGATGCTTCCAGTATCCAGCATGGAGAGTGAGAATTGATTTTCATACCAGAATTTATCACCGGTGACCACAAAGTAATGAGTGGGGGACTCCCATGTACATAGTGTACAACAATAAAAAAGGACTGTCAGCAACTGAATAACTAGTTTTAGTGAAAGGGCAGCATTGGAATGTCACCTTCTTGATAGAATTTTGACATGTATTTTCCAATGTGAAGCATGGAATGTATTTCCAGTCTGAAGATGGAGTGTGAGCATGGACTTTTGCATCAGAATTTATCACAGCAAAGCTGCAGTACAGGCTGAGTGTTGACACTCGTGACAAATTTATGAAAATAGATCTTGTTGGTGTTGACATAAAAGACTTTAACAGATGAAAGCATTCAGGAAGTGGCAGGGAAATCAAAACAGACATCTGTATCAACAAAATAGAGAATGTTTTTGCAAAACTTATCAAATTAAGTGAGTGGATTTACCGTATTGCAAATGTGGCAGCGTTATGATTGTGTAAATTCACTTTTTTTTCTTTTTTTTAACCTATGCAAAAGTTCATAACAAATCATAGGGATAAACTAATGGTTTGCTGCTACCACCTGTTGAGATCTATGGAGGGTCAAAACTTCTTTATCATGAATATATAATACAAGCAGCATATTTGCATGTGTATATGAAGTCCATCAAAATGGTTGAAGTTAGGAAAATGTTGGAACCTCTGGTGTATATATATATGTATGTATGTATGTATGTATGTATGTTTGTATATATATATATATATATATATA
>JAECUM010017774.1:0-48038 GCA_016617855.1 Megalonaias nervosa
ATTGAAACATGGATCTACAATGTTGAATCCTGCTTTTCTTTCAATGTCTGCTCATGAAGCTAACCACCTGTGCTTCCATATATAATGCATTGCTATCCAGTGATTGATGTACAAACAACGAATGCGACATAATCTGCATACAACATGATGTGAACCCTTAAATAGAAATAATTGCAATACTCCAGATGTCATTCTACTGCGTCTGTTGAATCTGCGTCGAAACCCATTGAATATTCCAATAATCCAGAAGTCGTTCTATTACGTCTGTTGAAACTACGTCGAAACTCATTGCATATTCCAATACTCCAGATGTTATTCTATTACGCCTGTCGGAGCTACGTCAAAACTCATAGAATATTCCAAAAATCCAGATGTCATTCGACTACGTCTGTCGGATTTACGTCAAAACTTGCAGAATATTCCACTACTCCAGATGTTATTCTACTACGTCTGTCGGATTTACGCCAAAACTCACAGAATATTCCAATAATCCAGATGTCATTCGACTACGTCTGTCGGATTTACGTCAAAACTCACAGAATATTCCAATAATCCAGATGTCATTCTACTACGTCTGTCGGACTTAAGTCAAAACTCACAGAATATTCCAATGCTCCAGATGAAATTCTATTACGCCTGTCGGATTTACGTCAAAACTCACAGAATATTCCAAAATTTCCAGATGTCTTTCGACTACGTCTGTCGAATTTACGTTAAAACTCACAGAATATTCCAATACTCCAGATGTCATTATGCTACGTCTGTCGGATTTACGTCAAAACTCACAGAATATTCCAATAATCCAGATGTCATTCGACTACGCTGTCGGATTTACGTCAAAACTCACAGAATATTCCAATACTCCAGATGTCATTATGCTACGTCTGTCGGATTTACGTCAAAACTCACAGAATATTCCAATAATCCAGATGTCATTCGACTACGCTGTGGGATTTACGTCAAAACTCACAGAATATTCCAATACTCCAGATGTCATTCTACTACGTCTGTGGAATTTACGTCAAAACTCACAGAATATTCCAATACTCCAGATGTCATTCTACTACGTCTGTCGGATTTACGTCAAAACTCACAGAATATTCCAATACTCCAGATGTCATTATGCTACGTCTGTGGGATTTACGTCAAAACTCACAGAATATTCCAATAATTCAGATGTCATTTTACTACATCTATCTGACCTAGGTCGACTCCTGATTAAATGATACAGACATATGGCATGCATTTTGTTAGAATTGCTGTAATCTTGAATGGTTTATATTGTAGAAATGTTAGGTCCCAGTCTGGTGATGATTAAGAAAGAGGATAACACTAAATTCGCTTTACTATCTTCTAATTAATAAAATACAGAATTTCCCAATTCAAATCAAACTTATAACAAATATTAGATATAAATTTAAATTATGACTATCCGTCGTTAATAGTGCCAATCTGTTTGTCTGTTTGTGTGTCTGTGCCTCTATCGATATACTGTCAACTAAAAATGAAAATAAAATATGTTTGATGTATAATTACAGCATTTAAGCGGGAAATAGCAATCCCATAAATTTTATAAACGTTTACTAATGACAGGTATAGGATACGAGGCTGCAAAATGGGTTGCTATGATGGGAGCCACGGTGATAATGGCGTGCAGATCAAAAGAAAGAGCTGAAAAGGTACGTACCTATCCTATGCTATCAACCTAGCTCTCAACTGGTCACGGAACCGAACGTTTTGGAGGTGAAAATCGAGATTTATGCCAGCTCCAGCCTCTGCATTTTATTTCTGCATACCGCAACTCATTTTACTGTCCCTCAGTCTCTCGGCGAGTGACTCATAGTTGACATGATGGTATTCGATGAGGAGAAAGAGAAATTAGTAACACTTGATGTGCTTTAGAAATATCTTATATATTGCGCAATTTAAAACATGAAAATATGACTATTCAATAAATTTTTTCGTCGAAATCTTTCCATAGATATATATTATATATGGTAATATCTATCTGTTAAGGAACAGGTTGGTTTGCCTTCAAAAATAAGTGGAGGTCAAGAATTGTCCAGTTGTTTTTATTTTTCATAAAAATATAATTTGACTCTCCATGTCTAACCGTATATGTTATATTATTGTGTGGAAATTTTTGCATTCTTCTATTCTTTCAATTCCTCTTTTAACCACCTCTCAAACTCAAAGTTGTTTTCATTTTCTCTTAGCAAAATAATCTCAGAAATCATTTCGACCTCACCACTCTACAAAAATAAATGCTCCATGACTATGCAAGGATGGTTTTATATAAGAATAATTCCAAAGAGTTAAAATGGAGAATTTAATAGCTCTGCTATTTAGGAAAAGCAACGTTTTTTATTTTCTGTCTACAGTCTAATTGTTCCAGTGTCTTTAAATAATTTCAGGCCATGCAAAAGATACAGGAAGAATTCCAGGAGGAAAAAGAAAAAAGAACACCTGTCATTTGTGATACGGAAAGCTTATCCATGGAATTCATGGAATTGGATCTTGGCTCCTTTATGTCTGTCAGAGGCTTTATAGAAGCGTACAAGTCATCTGGAAGAGCATTGCACGTGCTGGTCTGTAATGCTGGCGTGGCTCTCGTGCCATTCAGTAAGTTGGGTGCATTCCTTTGAAAGAAAAATTCAGAAACCTAAATAATAGCATATTACACCATTTTTCTGGCTCTTCATATAAAGAATAATAAATATATTTGACAGAAACATATGCCAGAGTATTATGGGCGGCAGGGTATAGGTAACATGTAAATAGGATATGACTATATCCGGTACGTTATTCATGCTACGATATAATAAACCGGCGACAAGTCATTGTGGTGTATACATTTATACACAGCCCACAAATGTTACATATCTTGATGGTTGTAAATGAACAGTGTAGAACACTGCATACCATGTCCCAATATAGGACGGCACGTGTCGGACCTAAATCCTTCAGTAGTCACCAATCAAAATTCGAAACAATGAGTGAGTTATATCTTGCAGAGGAAAGGTTTATATTCGTGACAAATGTGTTTTGTTCCAAACTTGGTAACGTCACAGCGTGTAATAAGTAGCTCTGTAGTACGCAACACTTGCATTTCGTTGTAAATAGTTGCCAGGTCCAAAGAAAAAGATCGTCATATTACTAGTATTTCCAAATATCTTTTTTCCAAGGAAATGAAGATTTTTCTTTTCAAGCTGTAATCTTTGTTTGAATTTTGATATATGTCATGGACTTATTAGCAGTATAATTATATTGCAATAATGGTTTTAAAATATAATTAGATTCACGACATCTACATATGCATGCAAACTTGCCTTCACAGATTCATGGTTGATCAAGTTGCTTGTGCCTATTCTTGCTAACGAGGTTTCTGTCAACAAGGTCTAAGTCAGAAAGTTTTTAAATGTCTCGAAGAGTTACCGATTGTTATAATATGCCAGGAAATCTAATCAGGACATAAATGTACGAAACCAAGTAACTATAAAATTCCATTTGTCCATCTTACGTGGCTTTTGTGCTAATAAGTATTGTGTTGTACAAAATGTAAGTCTTCAACATGTTTCCAAATGTATCTGAAACAAAAACTCTAAAAGTTGCTGCAATGGTATGAACATCTTTTGTGGTCATCTACAAATAAGTCTATTAAATCTAATTCTCTTTACCTACAACATTTTCTGCTTACTCGTGTGTAATATGGTTTGGGGAAACTAATGTGCAAATTTAGCAAATTAAAAATGCACAAAAATATTGCACTTTGAATTAATAGTCTGCAAATTTGTCCATGTCATCTACATGTGGATAAGCAAAACTTCATTCCTCTGCTGTAATTGATTTTTGTGCAATATGATAACAAGCTCCTCGGGACGGACGGTCGGATGGAGATGGTCAAATCAATATGGCCCCACTGCAAGTAGGGTGGACATAAAGCATTTATCCTGATTAATGCTCTGCAAGGCTTCGCTGTCCACTATATTTGCTTTATATGTTAAATCTTTTATTTTCTATTCTCTAAAGGAAGACAGTTTGATTTAAAAATACGTGTGTAAACATATTTTTGTAAGGGTATCTTTTATCTATTCTTTGTGGTACGCACTTTATAACCGATACATTTATTTTATTATATTTATCTTTGATTAAAGCGGCGGTTTCATAGCATACTTTCGTGAAATGGCCTTTAACATTTAAGGCGTAAATAAATGTATGACATTACATTTTGCGCCCAGTGCTTGTGTCTGAGGCATCGTGACATTTCTTTTATATGTCCTTCTTTCTATCCATTCTGCACATTGGAGCGTCCGTCAGTCCCAAAAAGATTGTTATAAATACTTCCTAAATCCCTCAACGTAGTTAATCATGTGTTGGTAACTCATATGTGCAGGTGACATATTAGATTTTCAGGTCATTACAACATCTTCTTTTTTAATTATTTTCACATATTTTTTAATTGTTCCACTTAGATATATTTGACAAATGTCTTTCTACACGATTAACTAAACACCACTTGAGGTACATAAGTGAAACGTTTTACCGATGGGTATAAATACATAGATGACCTGATCACACTTTCAAGCGAACAACAAATATTCATATTTGCACACATCTGTTAATTTTTTCACTTAGACGCTTTGGATCATAAAAGAAGCTTATTAGCACCTTTAGGCACAAAGAAATTGAGGTACACAAATGAAATCAGGACTTTATGTTTAAATGGCATGAATATATCTTTTTAAAACTGTTTTTCTAAAATTGAAACATTATGCGTTTCAAAAACACACCTTGTTGGCCACATGAAATTCATCAATCGTTATAAAAACTCAATGAATATTTCCATACTTTGCAGCGAAAACAGAAGACGGCTTCGAAGTTATGTTACAGGTACGTACACGTTTAGTCATTTTAGTGAAAAAAAATATACATTCAATAAAATTTTAAAAAGTTGGGTTTTGTCTGCATTTTGACTAGTACAGTTTTAATTTCCATGATACGTTAAGAAACTGGTTCAATTTCTGCGGAGTGTCTAAAGGGAATCTTCATTTCGTAGAGGAAAATTTAACTTTTTTGGTTTTATATTGTAATAGGTAGGACATGTGGAGGAAGAAACATAAAAAAACAGACATCTGAGTACCCAGAAAGCCACTCCTTATTAATGTCGATTCCTCGTCGGCAGAAAGCGTTACATAGCTGCCACGTTTCTTGTAGCAGTGGTGGCGTCAACAGATAGGTTATTATTGTAGTTAAGTTCTTGATATGCGTGTTGGCTTTGTTTTGTTTTCTATAAGAGAAGGGATTAAACGTATGCCTTCGATAGACGAAGAACACCATATTCTTCAGCTAATTCAAATTTCGTGAGAACTGGTGAAAAGTTAAGTTGTGGCAAGAAAACTAGTTTGACATGTTTGAATGTTCTCATCTTAGAGGCGCATTCTTATCGACACCTAATCAGACAGACAAAAAGAGATAGAATTTACGCACGTATTTTACAAATGTATCCCTTCAGGTGAATTACTTGAGCCACTTCATCATGATTGCACACTTGCTGCCGATTATGAGACAGTCTGGAGAGGATTGTAGGATCGTGCTGGTGTCCAGTGATGCTCACCGAGCCTGTAACTTTGACCTGAACACCATGAACTACAGTGGAGACCCAGAGAAATTCGGGAGACTGGACTATTACGGGAGGTCAAAATTGTACCAGGTAAAGGCCTTGTTTGTATTTATCCGTTGATACTGAAGACAAAATTAACTCTCACGTTTAGATGAGGTCAAAACATTAATAATTTGTAGTATGATATTATATATTAGAAATATTCACAGTGTGTTTCATGAGCAGTTGGTTGCCGGAGCACGAGAGACCGCGTTCGCACTTAAAAAAATTGTATAGGATCATGTAAATCCCAAGCTTTAAAAGTATTTCGCAAGTGTTGTTGAAAACGTAAGCACTGTATAATTATTTTCCCTTCATCATTCAGTAGAAAATAAATTAATTATTGATGTTTTGTCTATAAATTAAGAATATATTTGCTAGTTAGAAACGCCTACTACATAATTGTCACGTGAAATACGGATGTTTGAAAACAGCTAGCATCCCAAGAACCACACGTTCCTAATTGGCTTGAACTAGCCTTATTATGTAAGAACTGTTTTTCAAGTCATAAACCTAACATCTATAAACCTGGTTCTCAACCAACCGATGTATTCCGTTGAGTTTTAAAAAATATTCAACAGAAAGCTAATAATTTTCAACATAATCTGCTTGGTTGAAAATCTCAGTATGTATGTTCACATGAAGCAAGGGCTATCTGAAAGAAGTCCGACCTTGGCTCTGTTGAGATCTCAGATTTATAGAACATCCTTTTTATCACGTTATGAAGTAAACCTGGATAATAGAAAGAGTGACGTTGTACCAGGTAACATTTTTTATTGCATTTACTCTTCTAAAATGCTATAGTGTACGAAGAAAATTTTCATTTGAGCAAACACAAAAGCGCAATTTTGAATTCAATGTGGAGTCAGACTATTAAAATGTTTTCTTTTAATAAAAAAAAATTGTATTCTGGGCCGGGGTAGTGGTAGGAGTGTTAAAATATAGGAATCATTCATTATTTCCCACTACGCTAATGGTTGTAGGAACACGAGGGACATCTTTGAATCCGATTGCTCTTGCAAATGTTTGCACTTGGCAAACTTGTTATATATTATTTGCAAACGTTAGACGTACCCCGTGATAGATTTTATAGTTATAGCTCTCAGAAACTTTCCCGAGTACTCTTTCAAACACATACATTGAAAAAAAACTTATTCGCGTCAGTCTTTCGTGATAAACTTAGAAATCATGAATTGGTTCCGAATTATCTAAAGAAATCTGAGCTTGATGAGAATGAAACAAACTCAGTAGTCACATATAATGCCGACGTTTGAGTATTGTGGACATGAAAAAATCGCTCACGTTCAACCAGCTCAAACAGCCCGCTCATGTAAAAGTTTTTTTCAAGTCATATACCTTACACCATAACTTGGATCTCAGGACGTAGTGCTCCGTGGACTTCTGCAAAATGAAAGTCAGACGAAATATACCATTTTAATCGTAAATCAACTACTAAATCCTTGCCTTGACTGTGTATCTCAATAATGCATGTTCACATCCAGCAAGAAGCATCTGAGGCCATTTTGACAATGTCTTTATACTGACAATAACTTAGAACTGCTTTTTATCACGTTACCGAGTAAAATTACACAATTCAAGTGAGTATATTAAATGTAGGCTGTTCCGTCTAAAGAGCTGTATATAACGCGTTTTCACCGATAACGCATACAATTGAATAGGAAATATAGACAACCGTCACTTGCGCTATCCTAACAATACAGATATTGTTTTAACATAAGCAGACAGTTTTCGGTAAAAACATTTTGTACTGAAAGACCAAAATGTTACGGTATTTGTGATATAGCTATCCGTTCTTGAACGTATAACTTTTTCATTTATTTCATTGGGTTTTTCTTAGATCATGCAGATGCATAGCATGCACAGACGCCTCAAAGGGTCCAATATCTCAGTCAACAGTCTGCATCCAGGGCTGGTGGACACGGAAATCTCCAGGAGTTATCAGGATTATCGACTCATGACACGATTAACTGGGATAGCCAAAGCTTTCGGTAATCAATTTTGTTTCGGTGTTGGTTGTTTGGGGGTTTTTTGGGGTTAAATTCATCCCGAGTTCTGATACAAGTTTAATCAAGATGTGTTGATAGATACCGTGGTTGACGGACACGCGACGAACGATAAAGATACAGAAGCACATCACAACTCCACTTGACCTCAAGCACATTCACTATGTTTGTTTTTTTTTCCGTAAAAATGAATACTTTTAATAACACCCGCTCTTCTTCTCCAAATCAGCATAAAGTAATTATCTAGCTAGGTTCGAAATCTAACCCCTCTACGGTTCCTTGCTAATTTTTTTTTTTTTTTAATCCCTTCAGCCACTCTTAACTCGTATGAGCGTAAAGGTGACATCTCCATTGCTTCGTGCCCAATCTTTCTGAGTACAGTTTGGAGGGTATATATTTCCGGTATAGCACACTGTGAATGGACTACATTCAATTCTGATTGGTGGTTATTGCCTACTCTGGACTTCGTTAAATTGGCGGCAAATGCCTGCAACCAGTAAGTATTTAATGTAATATATTTATAGCGCGAACTACCTAAAGTGTATATCGTGCAAACTGGATCAATAAACAAGACACGAAGCAACGGAGAAACTTCAAGTAAATGTTGTCATTCACTGATCATTAACACATTTAAATCATGCATTGTGGAAATGTTTGGAGTGTTTTCTTTACAGTAATATGAGTTATATGTGGTTGAAAGACCATACGGTTATGACGATAAATCAGCCCCTCGCCTGTGATGGTATTGATTTGGTGGTTTAGAGATGATATCGCCTATTCATTAAAAACTGCTAAACTTCGCAGCCTATTTTGGCTGCAAACATCGGTGTACATTTTATACACTTACCGGTAGTTCTTGCTGCTGTGGAGCTACCGTCGGATGACGGGTTCTTTTTGTGACATGTACATTATATTTCCAGAGCAAACCTATGTTTGGTGACTTGTAAATCCACGTGGATAGCACAACCCTCAGTCCTGAGGCCATTTTGAATTTCGCGGTAGATATGGCTATTAACAATTACCGGTATGTGTCTAAAGTGTACGCAGGTTTGTTCCGGAAAGATCTGCATGCAGCATAATTGCACATTTTAATGAACAGGTGATATCAGACCCACATATGGTCCATCAGTATCAAAGCAGGTTTGGGGGGCTTGATTTATCGGACTACCGTACGGTATAAAAATGTCAACTTGGAATTGGTGAGGGGTCACATCTTAAACCTAGATAGCTGTTCACTTGTGGTTGTTGGATAAGGTGAAACGGTGTTCTCAATAGCTTTCCTGTTTTTTACTAATAAAAAAACAAGTGTTGTGACTTAAAAAACAGGGATGTTAATCAATAAAAGGATTTCGCCTACTGGAAGAAGTGGTTGGGGGTGGGGGATATTAATATACTTTAATCCATACGCTAAGTTCTACCTGCTACATAAGCTCTGTTATTGTGCACTTGATGCACTTCGCTGCTTTCCGAAAGTTGCAAGCTACTCATTGTATATTTTCAGGGCAGGTGAAGACTCCTATAGATGGAGCCCTTCCCATTATCAATGCCGTGGTTAACCCAGACCTAAAGGGAGTAGGTGGTATCTACTTCAAGAGTCTTGAAGACGGGTATTCAACAGCGGAAGCTAGGTGAGAAACCAGTTTGGTAATTACACGAAATCTCGTCATTGATGAAGATTTACAATATTTTTTAAACGTTACAACCTTACAGTTGTTGTTGTGGGGGGGGAAGGTCCAGTATATAATTTATTTTGATCAGCGTATCTTCCTTAGTCGTTGTATCTAATGTTGAGAAAGATAACAGCAAATCAGCTTGAATAGTATTTGAAATACTCGTAGTTCATTATGCAGTCATCAATAATTTACAGTTTATCACTTGATAAGAAATAAAAGTATGCTGTATTTTTTCTGTTCGAGTATATTTCAAAGAACGTTGATAAAGACCATTAGCCACTTGCCTGCTGACGGCTGTTGCACTAGAGTTATCTCTCTTCGACAATGAGATATGGGAACATAATGAATATATTTCCTTAGGGTGCAACGGACAGTCTTTATGCCGCATCCATCTGCCTAATATAAACATTTATACAAAAAATACACAGGTGAGGTCAAAAGGTATAAATATAATAAAATAAAACATAAGAATAGTTTTCTCTTGACCTGACAAGCCAGTCGCAGTTAATAGAAAAAGAAGTTTATGCTCTCCAACCCCAAAACTTTATACATGCATCTTTTTATGTCTGAAGGTCATGTTTGACACCAAGTGATGCTCACAGTGCAAATGCAAGCCCATTCCCTGGGTGATATTTCTTAAAAACATTGTGTACTTACCAGCTTGATTCAATTCAAAATAGTTGCCATTAAGGCCCTTTTTTAAAAGATATTGTACTTATGCATTGGACCTACATACCTACTGCTATGAGTTGCTAGCTTTTTTTCCTAGCCGACAATATTGGTATTGTAGTGCCCACATAATGTGAAGTGACTATTGGAGGTGTACATGCCTAGCATCAATTTTGAGATAACCACAAGCACGAAACATGTAATTCACAAAATATCCATATCTTTAATTATTTAACAATAATAGCTGAAAATATCACATCAATGTTTCAAGTAAAGAAGTTTGACTGGGACCAATTTACAAAACTGTCCCATGCCACCTTTCTGACTCCATAGACTGTTTGACAGAGCAGACTGAACTATTCGATACAGTGGCGTTACTAGGGGGTGCAGGAGGTGCGGACCGCACCGGGTGACACCATCAGAGGGGGTGACACCAAAATGACTTTCTACAAAAGTTTTTAATTTTTGTGCAGGAAGGAGGTCCATGGAATGACACCATGAGTTACCGCACATGACTGTCTATAAAAGATTTGAATTTTTGTGCAGGAAGGGGGTCCTTGGGGGTAACACCATGAGTTGCCGCGCATGACTGTCTATAAAAGTTTTGAATTTTTGTGCAGGAAGGGGGTCCATTGGGGTGACACCATGAGCTACCGCACTGGGTGACATCAACCCTAGTGACGACACTGATTCGATATACAGTTTTACATACACGATTAAAAAAATATATGGTGTGTGTGTGTGTGTGTGTGTGTTCGAGCGCACGCGCGTGCTAACATTTGCAGTTCTATTCCAGAAAGACTTTGTGCCCTCTTGCTAAAATTCTTCACACATGTTTCGACTATCTTTCCTATACCCTTCAAAAGAGCAAGCTGGAATCATTAAGTATTGCATCGTCCTTACACGATAAATTTATTTCTTCAGAGATAAGACCAAGCAGGAAGCCTTGTGGAAGAAAACGCTGGAATTGTTAAAGAATGAAATACCAGAGGACCTGATTCAGGAATTCGAAGGAAAAATGTGATACTACCAGAAACATGTGTGCTATATTCCCACACAGTGTTCCATTAAACTGGAAAATATTATACCAATCATATAGATTGCAATCCATTGTTAATCTTAGAATAAAATAGAAACCCCAACCATATCTGGAACATTGGGCATGCGTATATCTGTTTATGTGTACAAGAGAGAGAGAGAGAGAGAGAGAGAGAGAGAGAGAGAGAGAGAGAGAGTCTAAATATAAATATTTCTACTAAATAGCTTGATATACCAAATAGAAACCAGGCGAGGTATCATTTTGACAAATGTATTGTTCGTTAAACATTTCACGCACTAAAGAAAGTATCAATCACCATGTTTGGTTCCCCGTGTTTGAACTTTCCAAGTTTACAAAATTTGTATCAATGTATTGGGTGAAATGTCATATGTGCAATTGCGACAAAGAGAGTCGGCCGTAAAAACATGGTACCATAGCAAAACGTCTCTTGCAAAACATTAAACTGGGGCGACAAAATGTTCCTACAGTAGACCTAAATGGATTGATTTTTATTGTTCACAGTCCAAATGGAGTATTACTTTGTGCATGTAACAACGAATTGATAGCATGCATTTATCATTCATTTTGAGTGAGATTTTGAACATATTTTGCTAAAAGCAGTGCAATCCGAATGACAAATCCAAATCCCGAAGGTTGCGATTATCTTAGCGAAATAAAAATTAGTCCATCCATCTCCATTTTCAAGAGAATGGCCTACTTTTACACGAGTCACTGTAAATGCCCGACATATTTTATTGGTTCTAAATATTTCGGATATTTAAATGGGAAATGCTGTACTTAAATTCAACTTTGTTTGAATACGTTTGATTTGATGACGTATATAAACATGGAACTACGCAAAAGGGAATAAAGCAGAAACTGGGTATATATGGGTAACCTCAGGCAGTTATGTAATAACAGGGTAACCTGGGCGTTCTAAAACTTAAAGTGTCTGATTTACAACTGGTAACCTCGTGACGCTTATGACTACAGGGTTCGCTTTACAGCCAGGTAATCTTTGACAAATTTTGTGACCAAATGGTCCGCTATGCAGCTGGGTGACAGCAAGATAGTTTTATGACTACGTGGCCCGCGTTACAAGTGGGGGACCTTCGACAGTTTTGTGACCAAAATGCCCGTTTTGCAACTGGGTGACAAGAAGGTAGTTTTTTTGTTTACTTCTCCCGCTTTACAAATAGGTATGCTCTGACATTTCTGTGACTACGGGGCCCGCGTTACAACTGTGTTACATCTGGCAGTTGTGCGACTATGTAACCCGCTTTACAACAAAAAAAACTTTAGCAGTTTTGTGACTTTAGAATCCGTGTTACACACTGGGTGACATCAGGCAGTTTTGTGACTACAGGGGTCATTTTACAGCTTACGAATTTGCGACTATAGGCCCCACTTTACAACTGGGTATCTTCACGCAGTTGGGTAACTACAGAGTCCGCGTTACAAATGGGCAGCCTCGGGCAGTTATGTGACTAAATATCCTTATTTACAACTGGGTTACTTCGAGCATTTTTTGTGACTGCTGGGTCCAGTGTACAACTGAATCAGCTCTGACAGCTGGGTGACATCGTGCAGTTTTGTGATTATAGGCAGTTTTGTGACTGCAGAACCCATTTTACAACAGGGTAACGTCGATCAGTTTTGTGTCTATAAGGTCCGCGCTATATCTGGATAACAATAAATAGTTTTCAATACGTGTCAAGTACTCAACCCGCAAATGATAATAAATACAGCTTTTGAGAATCCGGGCGAGAGTTCAGTGTGTTATTATTTATAACGTAGAAAGGTCATTCATGGATGAAGGCGGAACAGTGGTTGGTACACCATTTCGATACTACTAGGACATGGTACAGAACTAAACAACTGTGAACTGGGGACGGTCTGAAATAATTGTTTATGTTCTCATTACAACGAAAATACAATTTATTTATGGCTCTAATTTATTCAAACCCTGGTCAGGAATTATTTTTACAGTTACAAATTGTTTTGCTTCTTTGTGAATGTAAAGAAATCTAGCGAGAAATTCATGTATAAAAATGGTCAGAGATCCATTTTTATGAGACAGATTTAATTTAATAATGAAGTCTATGACACAAAAGTTTATTTTGATAGCTCTTGTACTAAAAGTGTATGTTATAAGTTTAGTAATCATTTGTTATGCATTCACTTCAAAATAGTAATTTCCCATACTTCTGCTCATTTCTTTTATATGTTACGTGTATCAACTGCGTGTATTTAGATTTACACCATTGCTTGTGTTATGTAACTTGTTATTGTATATGTTTTGATTTCTGTTTTAAATATATATGTGTGTATTCTTTAACCGTCTTTTTTAATGTCAGATGTTGTTTTTGTTCTTGGAGGGATTGGTGGATGGGGCTTGGGTTTTTGGGGGGTTCATCTTTTGAAAACAAAGAAAAAATTAAATTTGCATTTGAAATAGATGGATGGATGGATAAGTTGACAGATAGTTCGGCACATTTACTGCCATATCTATATATATATAGCAACAACATATATATATATATATATACTTATATATATATATATATATATATATATATATACTCTTCTCTCTATATATATATTACCAGTTGTCTAATATATAATGTCTTTATGAATCCTTTCATATATTTTAAGCCAAAATCAGTTAGAGATCACATATTTTTTCCCAGATACAGCGAATATCATGATTCTAAATTTGGTAGGTCTTTTGTTGAAAGGAGTGTAGAATGAAATACAATGGTAACTAAAACTTAACTTTGTCACTAGAACATAAAATTCGGTCACAGTGACCTATAGTGTCCGTGTCATGTTGAACTTCCCATGATACATAGATGCATCAATCTTTATGACTAACGCTTCAGCGTTCGAAAGATGGAGCTAAACCCATTTACGTTCCAATTCCACTGGAGTCGGGAACGGAGCTACCAAGAGTATGTAAAGCATAGGAACCCACGAATTGTGATTTTTTACACTATAGATTACGCAGGTGACTATATATAAGCTATGCATAGGGGCCCGCACAGTGGTCCAGATATCCTAGCTTCACCCTGACTGGAGCCCAAAAAGGTAACAGCGACCGACATTTGCAATTAGTACTCAGTCTGCATGCACCAAGCAAGTGTCCTTCTTATATCAAAATATAACATGTGCTTAAGAAATATACATAAGTGCAGGAAATGCGAAAATTGCCAAATTTCTTTTTTTTTTTTCGATATGAGAATACTCAAGGTAGCACATATGTACAAGTTCAACACACCCCAACGTAATGTGTAACGCGTTTTGTACTAATATTTCAATTGGTGTTAATGTTATGGCTATACAACAAGACAAAAATGAAATATCAACTAATGTATGTATTATTTTCATGACAACATGAAAAATATTAAAAAATGAAAAATTCAGACTAAGAATGGACACTTCTGCACTATTTTAATGACATACGTACCCTATTTTGAATTCTGGAAATGTCTACATTGAGATACAGAGAGAGACGGACATCCATCATTACATTCGTCCGTATTACATACTGTAGTGATAATGATGACATCGGTTGCTGACAGTCAAACTCGTCAGAGATAGCGTCAGTATTAAGCCCGACAAAGAATTTAGTTGAAATCTCATTGACAACAAGAACAACACCGCCAGAATAAAAAAAAAAATAAATGTACACCTGCACAGATATGCCCTATAGTTGATGTAATCCAAAAAGACAAGTTCATTGTCCATCTTTAGAAACCCTTTCGTTAGTTTGTGCAGGCCATCTTGAATTCTCGGGTATCATACTTTTCAAACTACACGATGATCCAGAACTGCCCAGTGGCATGCTAGTTATGTTACATATGGTTTCCATGGCAACATAAAAAAATAAATATTAAATATGGAAAATTATCACTAGCAAAATCACCTTAGTGCCTCATGGATAACCTGCATGTCAATTTTGGGTGAATCAAAGGCGATGGAAGTATTCACGAGACAGACAGATAGGTTGACTGACAGGCAAACACTAGTAAATGCAATATCTGCTGTGTATTATAAAAGAAATGACATGATTTAATATGTGGAGATATAACTATAATTATGGTGTGACACCTTCAGATGCAATGAGTTGTGGGTAATGTCTTCTAACTGTAAGCTTTATCTTCACTAGTTCGCGGTAGGTCAAAGTTTTCCATTTTCCTACACATGTTGAGATCAGATATTCAAGGGTCAAAATAGATACACAGTGTACACTTCCATCGCGATATTCATACAAATGTAGGGTCACTGCCCAAACGGCACAAGGCTGAATGAAAACGCTTGGTAGGTCTGGATTGTTTTGAGTTTATTTAACGCAGTTGCACGGATAGAAACAGCTGCTTGAAGATCGATTTACTTTGTACGGGGTGTGAGCAAAATAACCGTCGAATCCTGCTCATTTAGGCAAAGTATGTTTGCAGTAAAATGGGAAGCCAGCAGTCATTTCCAGTACTGTCCCTTCCTCGGGAGAGAATTGTCATTATCACCGGTGCTAACACAGGTAAGAAAGGGGGTACTATACATGCGTAGTTTGGTATGAGAAGAAGTGGGGTGAGTGTACCTGGATATTATGTCTGCCAGTCATAGTCACGTTGTTATTTACAACTGAATTTATGATGGTCAATGTTACGATGCAGTTATGCGATGCGCATATCACTTTAAAACAAAATATAAATAAATATTATTATTTTTTATTCCCGAATATCTTTAGCAAAATCCCATTTGGCCGTCAAGTGACACGTGTCCAACGTGTCATTAAAGGACCATACATATATTTGTATTTTTATCATTCAGAATTAATTTGTGTGAAAAACTACTCTTTTCTAAAAAAAATATATATATAAGTTAAAATTATTTTGTCAGGAAAAATGACAATATGCTATTAAAATAATTAAATTCTTAAGATTCATTGGCGATTTCCGTACATTATTTACTGCCGTAACTACCTTACTACCGGTACAGTGAAAAGTGTACCGTGGTACGTAATACCGGAAAAAATACCGCGGCAGGTAATACCACGCACCTCTAACATATTCGTACATCACTATTTTTTATTATTGTTTTTTGCTTATATTATTATATCATTAAAATAAAACTTCGTAAAAATCTAGTCATATAAACGTAAATTCCACATATACATTGTTATCTGGTCGGTGAAATACATACGTACATACATACATACATACATACATACATACATACAAAGTTGCAAGACAAGTTACATACATGCATACATACATACATACATACGTACAAAGTTGCAAGACAAGTTACATACATACATACATACATACATACATACATACATACATACATACATTTGTACTAAGTTACAAGACAAGTTACATACATACATACATACATACATACATACATACATACATACATAAGTACAAAGTTGCAAGACAAGTTACATACATGCATACATACATACATACATTTGCACAACGTTGCAAGACAAGTTACATACATACATACATACATACATTTGTACAAAGTTGCAAGACAAGTTACATACATACATACATACATACATACAAAGTTGCAAGACGAGTTACATACATACATACATCCATATGTACGTACAAAGTTAAAAGTTGTAAGACAAGTTACATACATACATACATACATACATACATACATACATACATACATACAAAGTTGCAAGACAAGTTACATACATACATACATACAGACATACATGCATACAAAGTTGCAAGACAAGTTACATACATACATACATACATACATACATACATACATACAAAGTTGCAAGACAAGTTACATACATACATACATACACACACACACACATACACACACACACACATACATACATACATACATACATACATACATACATACATACATAGATAGATAGCTTAGATTTCTACTGCAGGTCTTGGATATGAGACAGCAGAATGGATTGCAATGATGGGGGCTACAGTCATAATAGGGTGTCGAAATGAAGAACGTGCATTTCAGGTAATAAACAATCTCTAAGATGGTGCACATAGACACACACACATATGATATATACAGAAAGTATTTGGTGTCCTGTCTGTGGGCCCGGATAAAAGAAAAGTGTTGGCAAAATAAATGCAGTTTTGAACGAATCTTTACATAATTGTAGTTATAACGTCATAGATATCTGCTTCTATCACTTCCCATGTCATACATATGTAATTTGTTAGCAGATACACATTATCTCTCTTTTTATTGTAAATATTTTGCAATTGTTTTTCTTTTTCCTTAGAGAATGGCCTGAGCTTAAGATAACACTACTTGCATGCCACATGTATAAGAAGTTCTGACAGCTTCGTCGCAGTAGCCTCGTTTTATTCATTTTCGAGCATATTAGGATTCAAGCGAATAGTTGGATAACCAAATTAAACAACTAACAATACCACGCTAACTTCAACATCATTGTGAATTTTGTATAGGTATCAAGGGTTCATTCTTCACCTCGCAAACTAGAAATCTACCAATAAACTATGCTAAGAAAATACACCCATCTACGATGGTCATTTGCATGCGTCGGGGGTGGACTTAAATGGTCATTTAGAATAAGGAGACCATAGAACCTGGTTGAGCCGATTAGCTCCGGATAGCGGGATCATGATCATCCGGTGAAAAGCGGATGCTTTGCTGCTGGACAATCTATACAGTCCAGGAGCTTCGTTTATCGTAGGCCTATAGAACTGATTATCGCAACACACCGTACACACTCAGTACAATATTGTTGTCATGGCGGTGTCTTAAAAGGCAAAGTATAAGAAATAGCTCACTACCAGTGGTCGCTTTCTGTTTACGTAATTATGGGAGCAATGCTTGCCCTTAGATGTCTACTGTCGTTCACGACGTAAACACACCCCATCTGATACAACTGGTAGTTTAAATTCTCATCACCTATCAACTTTCCACTGTATACTGACGAGAAACTTAAAATCACTTGAACAGAACTGATATTACTGACTATTATTGGTGAAATGATTGTTGATCATCATCCGAAATCTCAGTCATCATCTTCACCATGACCGTATCTGTAGGATGACTGTCCTCGTGTACGAAAACAAAGGAACTCCTTCGCTGGATTTCGGTATGGGGCATCACTTTCGCTAGCACAAGCTCTGGTGCAACGAATGCCGTGAGATGAGCAGCTGCAGCGCTTTTGACACTGTGCCTTCTTGCTGACACAGGTAGTGATCTCTGCAAGATCTTTGGGGCTGGGTCATGTGTCGTCGATGTGGAATGCAAAATCTCTCCTCTGCAATATTTTCCGTCAATGTGAGAGCATGATGCATTTGTTATCCCAGCCCCTTTAGTGATGATAATCATCTAGAAGTCTGTCCTTCGGTCGTTTAGTACTGTAGTCTAGCTCATTCAACACCAATGAAGATACAAATTAGAACCTTGAGGATATAAATCGAGCAAGTCCAGAGATAAGCACAGTGGTTTCAAATTTGGTTATGACCCCTGGGTGGTGCCAGGGTGGTGACGATTGTTTTAGATATCTTAATTATGATAATTATTATACGTATTGTGAGTGAAGATATGAATATAGGTGTGTGGCCATCAAGGCCAGGGCATTAGCATGTACTTGTATAGATGTATGATATTGATTATCCCAGTGAGTATTGGCCCAGAGGAGGAGCAGATGCTGCCCCGGGGTAGTTACGTGGAAGCTGTCAAAATCACCATCCATTATCCATGCGAACCATTTGTACATTTATTTTTTATATCGACCGCTCCGGTGGCCTAGTGGTTAGAACGTACGCCTCGGATGCGGGAGGTCGCGCGTTCAAACCCCGGCCGAGTCATACCAAAGACTTTTAAAAATGGTACTCACAGCTGCCTCGCTAGGCGCTCAGCATTAAGAGGTTGGTGTTAGGGCTGGTCGGCCTGGTGTCAGGATAATGTGACTGGGTGGGACATCATACTACGTGTCTGCGGCGTGATACCCCAGTGTTAGACATCCCTATAAACTGCCACACTGCAGCCATCGTAGCCATATGACTGAAAAATTGTTAACGCTACGTTAAAAATCGAACACACACACACACACACACACACACACACACACGCACATTTATTAGGTACTTGAATAAAAATGCATTTATACATCCAAGACCCTGCATCATGTTTTTGGATTAGTGGATTTGTGCCCTACATCAAGGCACCCGGACTCAAGTTCCCAAGGAAGTACACCCGGCTGTAATTGGCATCCAGTCAACCGTATGCATGGTGCCTACCACCAGTTAACGGTTTAGCGTGCACTTCACTGTTGTTCTGTTTTGAAAGTGTGGAGGTACACGCTCTTTGCATGCAAATAGAGATAAGCTACGGTTTTTTTATTTTAGTCAAGAATCTTTCGGAACCTTTTTGTTTTCAGTTTCTTTTTTATCGTAGCATCTACGTTTTGTTGTATACAGGCTATCGAAAGAATGAAAGCAGAGCATAAGGAGATGAAGGAAGGTGGAAAAGTAGAACTGCCTAACGTTGATTCACTGCATGTGGAGTTCATGCTATTGGACCTTACATCCTTTGCTTCCACCATGTCCTTCGTTCAGAAGTTCAAGGCCACTTACAGTCAACTCCACGTCCTCATCTGCAATGCCGGTGTGGCCTTAACACCATTTGGTGAGTGTATATCCTTCGTAAGCAAGTTTGTGTATGATCGGACTAGAAAGTCAACTTCTGGTTCCTATAAGCAATAATCCAGTGGGTAGGTTTCATTAATATGCTGTAATTAAATGGCAACATGGGATGGAAAAGCTAGACAAATTCATAATACAGGCCAATAATTGCTATCATTAGATCAAATACGCTAAGTACATATATTTATTTAAAACCGACTGATAAAAACAAATACCTTCTAACATGCAACTGCCACTCACGGCGCTGCACCCAAAACATCCACTTAGAATCAGTAGAATATAGTCTGATGACAACTTTTTACGAGATGTGCATTAGCAGCAGGGAGGGTGAACAGACCAAGGCGGCGCGTAAAAAGAAAGGTTCCTACAAAAAAATGAATAAAAAAATAAGGTCGATAAAGTCAAACCGAAGTTTATTTTTCAAACATTAGGCTGAGTCGTTTACACACATGTGGTCGCACCCTCCCTACTGCAGTCGATTTAACGGGGAGGGTGAACAGACCACTTTGCAAAACCTTTATTTTTGAAAAATAAGGGTTCCTACAAGGGTTTAAAAAAAATTATGTTTGAAACAAAACGATTACGAAACATTTTGAAAAATGGAACCAAAAACATATCACATACACGTGGTCACCCTCCCTGCTGCTGTCGATTTATAACCAATGATTTATCGACTTGAATAAATTCAAAAATAAACAGCAGCTATGACGTTCAGTTTACCATTCCACTGGGTCCCTTCTGCCGGTAAAGTCTTTTACCAATAAGATCCTAAGAGTCCCTTATTGAGGCGTTAAGCCCACAGGGCACTCTTTCATTGGTTAAGACCTGTCTTATGGTCCACAGGCATCTTACTGAGACTTTTTGGTCCGGCGGGCATTACATTCTTTCTGAATGCCCCTTTGTGGGTACCCTTCAGTGATCACGACTTCACATCATCCTGCTGTTTATTTTAGGGAGGCAAGCGCATAGACACACCCCCATTGACAAAGTCAATGCGAATTCCTAATGTGCGAAACGAAATATTAGAAATTCAGAGGGTTGTCTAGGCATATTGATTTCATGTAACCCCCCAAAATCAAACCCCGGGGTAAGTGCAAAACTGCACTCGCCACGTTGTTTGACGTTGGCGAGGTTACATGAAATCTCATGGGGTTGCTTGCGTCCCCAATTACTAAGTAAATAATAATTATTAAAATAAGTGGCATCCCAGGGCCACAAACCACCGACATGTGTCAGTCATGGGGAACCGAACCCTAGACCTCGAGTACGAGAGTCAGACGCGATAGCAATGCACCATGTTCCACTTGCAAATATGTGTTTAAAAAATAAATATATAAACACTGACTCTGTCACTGCAGATTATGTGATCAGTATTTTATCCGATTCTGAATAAAATCTGCAATTTTACATATTTCTGCCGTTTCTGTCTTGTTTAAATATTATATTATCAACCTTTGATTTCATCAGGACAGAACTATCTAGCAATGAATGCATGGATCGATATTATTCAGTTCATTCTGAACAAAAAAATCAATAATGACTAAGGTCTATAGCGTGGTTCGTCCTGATTTTAGGCAACAGATTTTTGTGTTTGATATCATATGAAATAGGTAGATTTCTCAGACTTTTCAGGGATATGAGGCTGGGAAATCGAAGTCAAAGAAGAAACATGACTGTATAGGTATGAAACTATTAATTATCTATGAACCGTTTTATCCTTTACTGTCAGGGGAAATTACTGCTTAATTATTCTATTAGTGACAGAGTTATTCAGCATCAAGGACCAAATATTCTGTCAATACCTATACGATACCTCGATCTTGGGTCATGCAGGTTTATCGTGATGAAACCAAACGGGGTAGATTGCTCGTGTGCAAAGAAATTTTTAAATTTATTCATGTCCATGTCCCCTGAACACCAAGTCTGATAAATATTTCGAAGCGTATGTGTATCAACTCCGTTAAACACAACTAAAATATTACAGTTATCCCTGATCCCTGGACTGACCATCAGTTTGAAAAAGACGAACGTCATGGCGCAGGATGCAGACTCCCCTCCCACCATCGCCATCAATGAGTACAACCTCGAAGTTGTTAAGAACTACACATACCTTGGGTCCAACGCTGTGTATAACGCTGGGTAACATAAATCACGTCTGTGTTTTTATGTCTGCCTCTGGAAAATATCCGGGCAGGATTTGAATGTTTATCCAGCATGACATCATCGTATACTACTAAATTATTAATACTTCCATCAAGGTCATCTACAGATGGCGCTTCATCAATATCAGTTATAAAGTCAATAACGTCACTGTCTTCATATAATGATTCTGCATTTTCATTAAAATCATTAAGTACTTCATAGCATTGCTGGTCATCTACAGATGGAGCTACTAAATATAATTTATCCCACTTGAGCCATCTCATTATCAAATTAAGCAATAATTGTGTTTTGCCTGATCCAGATGGACCTATTATGATTGCCCTAATAGAATTTGTCAATGCTGGGTGATGCTTGACTGGTTCTTGTTTTCGTGTCTCCGAAAAGTCAGTTGTATCCATATGATAAATAATATGAATTTATATTGTGTTCGATGCAAGGCAGCCACGTCCACCACTGGATTAACAACAATAATAACAAAAAATAAAAAACGCGCACTGACAGGTAAGTGTGAAAAGTGTGGTACAAAAAAATACAAATTTATTTCGTCTAGTACAAAGACGGGAGGTGATATCGCCGCTTCGTTGGGAAAATTACCAGGGGTTCCGTGAGCGAAGTATCCCGGGGAAAAACACTTACCCGGATACAGTTATTGTGGTCCTGGAACTCGATTTGATATTCGACTTGACGATCAAGATCAACCGCGACCTGGAGAGTATCCAATAAACAAGATTGATCAAGCGTGTCATGTTTATGATGTTGCGTATAAAAGCAAGGATTTATAACAAAGACATCTCGCAGATGTGAAACTGATTCATGCGTTAAATTCTATACCTGATAAATCTCTCAGAGAAAAACTCGCTAGTTTTCTAGTGAAATCTGCTATGAAAGGTAAAATAATGCTAGGGGCTGGGTAATTAATTATATAACTATTATAATGGAGTCCATTTATTATAGCCCAAGAGGATATTAGAAGGGCAAAGCAGCGATTAGTAAACTCGCTACAGCAGCAAAAGTCTCACGTGCTGTTGCTGCAGCGTGGTTAGCACGACAGGCAATATGGCAAATCTATCTACGTCCACCTAAAAAAATTCAGTTCGCGTATTTTGATGTCAGCGTTCCCAATGAAGTTCATCAAGCAGATATTTTGTTTTTACCGCACGATACTATTAAAACACGTGGACGTCAATCAGGCACATACAAATACGCGTTAACCGTCGTTGATGTTGCAAGTAGATATAAAGAAGCGGAGCCGCTGTCAACAAAAACAACATCTGAAGTTGCATCTGCGTTTGAACGAGTTTATCAACGAGGACCATTACGATGGCCACAGTTGCTACAAGTTGATCCTGGCAAAGAATTTCTTGGAGCAGTATCATCGCTGGTGAAAAAACATAATGTCAAAATCAGACAAGGACACATCGCAATTCATCGTGATCAGGCAATAGTTGTAAGATTTAATCGAGCTCTCGCTGAGCGGTTATTTGGATACCAGTATGCGAAGGAAATAATTCAGAGCGACAAGAGATCTCGTGAATGGGTTGCAAGATTACCAAGTGTGATAGCTGCGTTAAATAATGAAATTACTCGTGCAACTTCTATGAAACCTATTAATGCAATTACAAAAAGATATATACCCCGTACCGATGGTTACGGACAACGAAGTGACTTTTCAAAACAGCTAGTGTTAGGTAATGTGACTGTAAGGTATTTATATGAACCTGGTGAACTTGAAGGGGGTAAAAAAGAGCAACTGATCCTATCTGGAGTGTGACCACACATAAAATTTCTAGCGTGGTTAGATCTACAGGTAGACACGCCATCTACAGACTGGATTCAAATGCTCCTTAGCGTGGATTTGTACGTGAAAAATTACAAGTAATTCCTGAAGACACACAATTACCATCGCGTTCACTTTTGTAAATTGGAACCCCGACGTCGATTACATTCAAGACATGTCAATATGACATTATCACGTGTATGACCAAGATCACTATTAATTCTGTCTACGGTGAACTGTCTTGGATTATTGCTCGAATACTCCCATAGCATATTACATTTACAACTTGCACAATGATTATTCTGTCGTTGTTTTAGTGTCACAATCAGTTCAGTATCAATATCAAAATCGCGATTATTTTTTTTGGTCACATTGCTTATAACCAAATAGCTTCTTTTTTTATTACACCAACAACAACTTCGTTGTCGTCGCTAGCAGTTTGATTATTATTTTCTGTAGCATTCATAATAGCCCTGTGTAGATATTCTTCTGACTCGAGACACTGTAAGATAAACTAAATTTGACCATTCGATTCTATCATCGACAATCCAGATATTTGTATCAGTAATAGTTAGTCCTTGTGACGAATGAATCGTTATAGCATATCCTAGCTTCCATGGAGTTTTATCCATGATCAGCGCGCTCTCAACAACATCAACATCAACCAAAACAATATCATTCAATACAAGATTTTGTTTTTCATTTGTTCCTGGAATTTCAACTTCAGTATTCTGTCGTCGAGTATCCGCTGGGCGATAACATAATGGTACAGGTTCTTTATGTAACAAAAATAATTTCTCTTGCAATTCATCACAAACTATTTTTCTACTCGCAACTATTAAATCATTTGGTCTCCATAAATTCCAAAAATCATTTACAGGAGTTTCCGGAATTATTTCACGCATTATCTCACATTGTATTTTATCTGGCTGTAGTCTGATTAATATTTTAAATTCTTTCAGAGGTTCATCAATAGCTCTATTATCATCGGTTATCTCCTCATAATAATCCACAAATGATTTTAACCACTCATGTGGAGACTGACCGACGAAATGTGGTGGTTGACCATGATCGCCGCACATAATTACCGCAGTATTTTTCGTTAATAACCAATTAAGAAATATTTTTAGTGTTTCTAACGACACCGTACAAATCTCATCCCAGATGATGATTTTCGGAATATATTTCTCACCCATTCGCTCAGGTGTACACGTGTCTCCACACCATCTGAAGAAACTATGGTATGTACATGATTTTACTCCTCGTTGTTTTATTTTTCTTGCTAGTCTGTGTGTAGGTGTCAACACAATCATGTCTGAACTCTGATGAAATAATTCAATGGCACGTGTTGTTTTACCAGAACCTCCAGGTCCATTGAGATAAATGGTTTTATGTCTGGCCACGGGATCAAATACAGATGGTAATGTTGATGCTGCTATTTGATTGTCATCACCGTAGTATATTTCTTTGATATTAACGTCTGCTGATTCAGAATAATCGAGTATACTTTCGTGTTTTATTCTCCATGATCCCCATTCACCATTACCGAGTAACGGTTTTACCAAATCCACGTACGAGCTATTTATATAAAATGAATCCGTAGCAACTCTGACAGCGTAACAAGAAAATCTATTTATCATCGATAATAAATTTATAGAAACGTAAGCGAGCACAGAAGATCTTAAATGAGTAAATTGCAGTGACTCGCCATCGATATAACTCACGATTGTACGTAATTTAATTCCGTCTGACGAATAAGCATTACATCTGCTTATAAATGTTCCTTTGTTCGTTGTATCAGTAATTATAAAATCTAACTCCGCATCATCCATGATTAATCTTGTACAATGTCTTTTATGATCATACAAACCACCTTGAGTAAACTTACTGATTATTTTTCTACCGAGATCTTTTGCAACTTTATTTTCATAATCAATTTTATCCCAATCTTCATCTGGATCTGTCAGTGAATGTTTCTTTTGTTGTGGTAGCCAAACTTGTTTCTGCGGATGATATGATATAATAGCTTCACTTACACTCAACGACGTTAAGATTTCAGCATCGAGCATGTATTGTAATAGCACTATTGGAAGCCAATATTTTTCTGAGAAATGTCTACCAAACCACGCATAAACGATCGGATGAAGATTATTACAAAACTTAAATGATTTTACACAAGCGAATCCAGTTAAATCAAAATCAGGTAATGGTCCATTTATCGCAACTCTTGTCATTTCATGTGTCGGATGTCCGAATCTTTTGAAATATTCAGAACAGTCTCCGTATCCAAGAAAACTGCCAGGATAACACGCAACCGTATCAACCGATATAACTTTACGATGATCGTATTTGGTATTCCATAATCCGCCATGTCCATATTCGACACAACTATGTTGAATATCTTCAAGGAATTCTGTTCGTGTCGGCGACCATGAATTTTTCTTCTGAGCGGCGTGGGCAGCAACTGATGGAACTGTAAAACAATTATTCAATAATCGTTCAATTTCAACATCATCAGAATTATATTTCAGTGCAAGATTCTTCATTTCTTCATAGAGAGATTCTCAACGGTAAACCTCTCCATTAGGTTTTACAACTTGATCGTAATTCACGGATTCTGAACTCTGAAATAACCAAACAGATACAGGATCATTCTTACTGATATCACTGACGGCATCGAATATATAATCGTCATAAAATCTGACTATTCTATCTCGTGCAAATATTGTTACAGCATCAGTCCATGCATGTGCGTTATGATCAATGATTGTTATTGGAGCTCCTCTTGATGTGTATATTGACGCATATAAAATCTCTCCGGTTAGTGTTTTTACTGTTATTGGAAATTTTTATTTTTTATTTTTTATTTCAGCGACATCTTTGATAGATGCTCCGGTATTCTTAACTATTTCTGCCCATGAGTTTATTTTTTTTACGTCTTATATCTGTTAAGCGATTCCCACGTATTGCTTTTTTGAAGTGTTCCATAACTCGCTCAGCAACACAATTTAACCGTGATAATTTCATCGGTTTAAGATTTTCAATGCTGGGTTTATCATTTAACGGATACACCGCATAAACAACTGCGGTTACAGGATATTCTCGTTCATAATAAGGTTTATCAATACCGGTTAGCACACTTGGTTTGGATTTTTTATCCAATATAACAGTTTGTCCTGATTATGTTACTCTGACAGGTTCACGTTTATCACGGATAATCCAAATATCATGATCCGTCTGCACAATAAATTTGATCAGAATAATATATCGCTGATCATCGAGGTAATTAATAATACTTCTTCCTCGTTCGTCATTCATCTTAGTGTCGACGGTATCTCTGATTCTGAATGACGACCAAGTATGAGTAGCACTATCATTTCGAAATTCTTTTTTAGCTTCACGAATACGATCGGTTATATCATCATTCATCAAAGCTAGGTCTTGCATTGAGTATTTAGATTTAGATTTTGGTAATTTATCAAGATCAAATCTTGCTCCCGCCGAGACGGCGGAGGGTTCAATTACGGATAATCTCTTAAATTCCTCCATATAATAATTATGACAGGATTTATTTAATTAGATTTTCATTCATAATATAATGATACAACAAATAACAAATGCAACTGGTTAATGATTGGGTTTTCATCTCGCTGCAATAAACCATGCGTAAAAGAATTCTGCGGATATCGTATGCAGAGTTTTCGACGAGGAAGCACAGGGCCAAAACCTTGCGTTCGATGCGGTGTTGGAGTCAGAGGAAAAACTCAATTATGCGTGCAATGTGGCGGTAAAAAATACAGAGAGATGAAGCGGTATTACGATGAGAAATATGGACCATCGGCATCTCCGTTTAAAACTATAAATGATTATTTGGTTAGATTTCAGAATAATCATTTAGAAGAATGACATTATATATACAAATGGAACAGAATGAATTTAGGATACACCCCATCATTAAGAATTACGAGGCATCTCGTAATGGTATAATTAGAAACTGTAAATCAAAGAGACCAATTAATGGATCTATTATTAATACTGGTTATGTTATGTTTAATTTTGGAAAAATAAAAGATATCTTTATCATCGATTCATCTACGAGTGTTTTTACGGGATAATCAAACAAGGATTTGTAATCGATCACATCAATTCAAACCCGAAAGATAATTCTTTAGGAAATTTACGTGTTGTTACACAAAGTCAGAATTGTAAATCAGGAAGAACCGGGTATAATAATAATTCTCCAAGATCAGTTATATCCACAAACACAAAAACAGGTGAAGAAATAATTTTTCCATCGATATATGCGGCTGGGAAATATTTTGACATTAACCGTGCTTCAGTACGACGTGTTGCAGAAGAAATAATTAAATCAGCATTCTCAAAGAAATTTAACCAGAAGATCAAATTTAGATACGCTGATAATTAATTAAAAGCATACAATTAATAATGGATACGAATTCAATTATTTACGACAGAGATAAAATCAGTATTGCTGATAAATTACCTCCGTGGACGAAAGTCAAAATTACTGAAAGAGATGATATTACTTATGTAGAATTCATTGATAGAATTTACGCAGGAAAAGGATTCTCACATCGATCATGTTCCGTCATGCCTGTTTCACGTGATGAACGTGCGCGCCGACGATTACAAGAAAAATTCCGAGCGAGAATACACAAAGAATAATCCATGGATTATAAATTTATTCTTGTCTTCTGAAAATCATAAATTCACTGATTTAGTCATGCAAATAATTACCTCATTAAATTATTAAGTGATTTCAGAAAAATAAATTTATTTAAACAAATGACTTTTATATAATGAATCACGAAAATATCAATGATATTATTGCTGCTATTAAGCAAATAAAACACTGCGGTATAAAAATATCTGATGAGCTTGATCCTGAAAAAATAATGAGTGATTTTGAATCATTACAATTTCGAAAATCCGAAAATAGGTATACGCTGCCCTCCGATTATAGATTTATAAAGTTAATCCAACAGGCGATGTTACGATCGCTGGCAGCAATCACGGATACGCAGGTGAAATTATTTGTTCCGCTTTCACGGGCCATCGAAAAGGTTAGGTCAGAATTATCTCACGAATACGAAACGAAAAGACTCGTACACGCTCGTATAAAACAGCTGAGAGATATCATGTCGATGACGGAAGAGTTACTGGCTAAAGATAAGGATGAGTGTGCCTCTGATCATAGTGACCACGAAACTAATAGTGTTGTACCAGAATAATTCATTTCTGATCCGGATAAAATCACGGGGTAAAAAAAATAATTATTTGATATATTTTTTTTGCTTGATGTTTTCCGTATCTATGACGTTGATAACGAAATCATTACGAACGTGAGATCTATGATCTTACATACAGATTTATATTTAACGACTCTGACCAAAGATCGAGCAAGTGGCCAGACTGGTCAGTAAAGTTTAAAATGTATCCGTGATAAGAGTGGATTATGACATTTTAGATAAACAAAGTTGTTTGGTTCTGGTACATTCAAATGACCTGGTGGGACTTGAGGTGTAAATGAATACAGAATCTATCCTTGTTGGGCTTGGTTGGATTTTTCAGCGTCAACTTGATAACTGCCGTCGATAACATCACATACTAGATTGACAGCGATCGTTGATGTGATATTGACGATGCCCGGTGAGACACGACGACCTTCGTTGTATGGATCATTATTGTATCGGAGAATACTTGCTGGTAGGGCTACTTTTCTCTATGATTCTAAACTTTTTGGAAAAAGCGCGGGGATATCGAGTTCGATTTTAGCAGTTTTATACTTGTTTTTTAGGATTTCGATTTCTGGATAATTTTCAGAGCATTCCACGACTAAAATCGCAACATATTTGAGATAATTATTTTCATATACTATCGCATTCATGCGTTGAATCATTTCGATTAAATTTATTTTTGCATCCTCACTATAGTGCTGTATCAGGCCAGTAATTAAGTTTTTTGCTTGTACATGGGCCTGATTGAGTTCAGTCATCATTCTCTGATTTATTTTCAAAATACGATCTATGTGATGTGTATTAGAGCCATCATCACGTCTGATTTGAAAATCTTCTAGAGAAGGATTATTAACGCCATGTCTTACGTGGAAAAATACTCGCGAATAAGTAATCCCAAAATGTTCGTGTATTTTTGTGAAGTTTTGCTCCGTCGTCAAAAACTCATCTAGTCGTGGTTCTGGTGGGCTTTCATAAACAGGTTCAACTTCAGGCCAACCTAACACTGACCTGATTGAACTCTAATATATGTCCACAGCGTAATCCGGCGACAATATTTCGATGGCCGAAGACAGTGTTGGTTCATGAACAGTAATGGCTATCTTTGATTCTTTTCCTGTGATGGATTTAATTCTGCGTTGGAATTCTTCATTGATCTGTTCTATTTGATAACTGCCCGTTGGAATACTGACTACTTGCCAATCAAGAGTTCCATCGGGTTTATTTTTATTTGCAAATACTAATGAATTATTAGATTGTAGTCCACCGAATGATTTTGACCTAATATTTGGCCAACTATAATAAACCCGTAATTGCGCTAATGCTATCTTGGAAGCTGGAATTGTAGTTGGAAAATTAATGCTGAATTCAGGATTAGTTGAACTCGCTGATATCATTGTGGTTCTTACCGGAGCAGTATTAGTGACGATCTGTTGTAATAATTCCCGTGATCGCTGATCGAACGATGTCATTATTATACTTTTATTGTTTTAAATCCTGTTCAGGAATTTTTTCATCAAATACTTCATTGTAGATCTTTATTATAATACTGAATTCTTCGTCAGATATTATTCCATCATTAAGCGACGAAGAAATCATCAATGATAATTTAGAATATGCGGTCGTTGCAGTATGTAATTTCATCGTGTACTCGTTCAATCTTTCATTCGTGCACGTATGTCTTTTTCGCGATTATATTAAATATTCCAGCGATCGTGGTTGACGATGAAACAATGATTGTTACAACGATCGGCGCTGTCATCGTGAGCGTCGATAATACTACGCCGGTTCCAGCAACAATCGCGGAAACCGAATAAACGACGATATCAACGACAACCGCATGTCTACGATATTTCTTTATTTTTGCTGTATAATTATCGATGATGGTTTTTAATTTATTCTGCCATGTCGTTACTTGATCGTATCTGTATCTGTTAATGTCTATCATTATACTTGAGTTGTTGTCTAAGACAGTGATAAATTCCAGACGCCACCAGTAACGTCTCGGGGGTATTTCCGTTGATGTCAACGTAAATGTTTCTTTGGCGTCCTTGTTTAGCATCACCAGTAGATGATTGTGATATACATTCGGTGATGATGAAGTGGCCGCAGTAATTTCCCAACCATGCATGGACAGCCTGTATAACCCAGTTACTTCTGCGGTATATTCGAGAGTGTTATCGCGCGGTGTCCACGTTGATACCCCAGATGCCACCGTGTACGTGATGTTGTTAATTTGTTTGTGTGGAATTTTAATCAGATTGGTTTTATTGACGATATTAGGAATTCCACTGACAATATCATTGAGTTTCATGTTAATGTCGGCGAGTTTAATATCAACGGTTGGTGGACTTCCCAAAAAAATCATTAGTGGTTTTGTTTACGTTTCTGCGAAAATTCATAAACAGTTGTATGTGATTATAAAATTCAGTTCTAAGTGCGATCATTCCATCATTGATCGTCGACAACGAAGTTGTCATCGGAATATTTTTATCATCCACATATTTCTTTGTTGTGGCATCTTCATCACCTGCTGGTTCTCTTAAAGCAACGATTTTATTTCCATTCATGTTAAGTTCACCTGTCATTGTATCACCGGCGGATTTTAAACAATCAGCGACACTTTTTATAATTTCATCTCTGATAGTTGCGATTGATACATTTGAGTCTCTGATTCTACCACCGTCAGTAAATACTGGAATATTGTCCGTGGTAGCACCAAGAACTCTACGAATTATATCGATCCACTTGATATTACTCGTCTTTAAAACACCGAATTTATCCTGAAAAATAACAACTTCATCTCGGTCAACTCCAGACAAATTCATAATTTCAGCAAGATCGTCTTTGGTGGCGTATTTTGATAAATCGATATCTTCCTTCTTCTTGCCGGTGAGAGCACTAGTAGAAGCTCTTCCATAAATATCAACCATTATATGATTAACGATTATTTAATGTATATTCGTGTACAGTTTTATGAGGTGGTTTCGTTGATCTTGATACAGCATCAAGTACTGCTAGTGCTTCACGGCCACATATCGGCGGGTCGGTTAATGTTTGTGTTGGTAGCGTTGAATACCAGAGTGGAATACTCTGAAGTGCAGTACTTCGTACTGTATCGACGTATTTTAAAAATTCTTTTGGTGGCGCCAACCCATACGAATCAAAATAAACAATACCACGTGGATCAATTGCATATGCAACCCAGTGAGTGCCACGACCAGAGCTTTTATCGAGATTAATAATACCTATTTCTTTCAGATTTGGATTTTTCGGTAATTGATCACGCATAAAACACCTCTAAAATTCTTTATATTTAGTTGCTTAGCAGCATCGAGTAAATCAAAGTTAGACATCGGAAAAATCAGCGAGTCCCTGGAATTCTTAATCCTTTTCCGTATCGAGACCCTGGAAGTCTCAGACCCTTTCCTTTTTTTTTTTTTGATTCCTTTTCCTGTTGCTTTCTTTAATGCCATTCCAGCAGCTGTCCCAACTGCACCTAACGCAGCAGCTTTTGCAACAGCTGGAGCGGCTGCGGCTATTAATGCTGGAATAGCTGCGAGAAGCGGAAATATTCCTCCGGTTTTAATAGTATCCTTGATTGCACCCACGGAAAGATTTAATCGTATTCCTTTATTGGCGTGTTTAACTTCTTTGAATCTCTTAAACTGACGTTCGGTCAACGATAATTTATTTGCGCCGCTTATTTGTTCTTGTTTTAATGATATTTTTGTTCCGCATCGTGATGCTAACGGTGATTGTAATCGTTTAATCTGACCCGGGGTCAGACTAACACTGACATGATGATATGACATTTATGATATATTTCTGACTTTTAAATTAACACTTGCATATTCTCTACGGGAGCATCAACGATTCTCATGCGACCGCCAACACCTTCAAGTAACATTGTTTTATCGCTGAGTATAACAGCGATTGCTCTATAATTAACACCTCCAGTTCGAAAATGTATGTCAGCGACAGACTGTCTAAACAAATCCAAATGTTCCAGCGAAAAGTAATAAATCGGGTACAGCGTTGTAAAATCTAGCTGTGATATTTGTAAACCAGTATTAATATTTTGATCACGTCCCATAAACGACATCAGACGATGATACGCACGCGCTACATGATTTAGCTCAAAATTTAACAAAATATCCTCCGATGGTTCTTGATGTCCGTTTATTCTCAATGAAACCTCGGAAACACCGAGTTTGTCAAATATCATTATACTACGCGTTTGATCATTTACTCGTGCAGTATTTTGAAGCGCAACGAATATATGTCGCGGCGCAAAGATAACCTATTGTGATGCTATCTGCCATGTGAATAAACCATTAATTGTACTTTGAACAGCATCTTTGGTTGTTATTAACCATGATAGCATCGACTTGCCGCCGCTGCTCATGAAAGCGAGTAACCGATCTTCTTCAGATATCGCTGGAGTCATCACTGGCATCCACAATGAAAGTTTTGTTAGAATTACTTTACCGGCATCACCGGCGGGTTGCCATATTGCATCATCGTCGGTTGCTTTTCGTACGAGTACAACTGTACGTTTGGCTCCGAAAATGGCCTTTCGTACGTGTCTGCAGAATCCAAAAATATGTGATAACGGAATCGCGCAAGAAACTTTTTTTCTTCCACCCTGCAACATTTTTTGACGTGTTGCATATCCCAAATTGAAATTTCGGTTAACACTTTGCAATATTGAAAATGCAGCGGCGGGTCGAGCTATCATTCCAGCTGGTTGTGGGTCAGATGCAGTATTTTGAGGTGTTTGTATCAAATTATGTTGTTTGTTGTCTGCTTCGTTAGAACCGTCCTTGTAAAACATCATTGATGGACCAGCTGATCTTGAATAATCGTCACTGTATCTTGCAAGACCAATTATCGTCGTGGCATCGTCAACATCTATTTGAATCGATTCAATATTTCTTCGTCGATCATGTACGTGGCGCTGTCGAACAACGCCATGATACCGTTGTTAACAAAACCAACATTATAATTATCTCCGTATTCAGTATTATCTGTTTTTAAAATGTCACCTTCTACTTCGATAAATGCTTCAGCGGGTAAGAAACATCTACTTGTATCTTGAACTTGTAATTCGATTCGTCCACGCTGATCTGGCTGTCGTGCGTCGTAAGAATAATATTGATAATCACGCACAGAATCATCCTTAAGAACTGGCGCATCCATGTCAAATGCGGGATCAGGTACACGTTTGAACATGTTATGTTATTGGTCATCGTCTAATATGAAGACCACTTCCCGCTATCAGATTTGCTACTACTTTTTTTTCCCGCTCTTCGGCTATCTCTGCTAGTTTTTTTTATTTGCGGCTTGATTTATTATTTTACTAACATTTGCAGGCATCACTTCAGTGCTGGGTAATTTTACTGGCTGAGGTTTTCGTCGTATTAATCGTGCTAGTCTATCCTTGATTGCAGAGAATGCTTTACCGGCGACGTCACCAGCAGCGCTAATACCTTTTTCACGAATAACATCAGTAGCTTTCATGCCTAGTTGTTTTGCGATCGGTATTGCTTTTGGGGCTATCCTCGAAAATAAACCCTGAATGACATCACCGAGTCCATCTCCATAAAATTTCTTGTATACAGGTAATCTTGAATTTACCACCCTGACCATAGTTGGTCCACGTTGAGCATCATGTATGATCATCTATTATAGTAATTATATCTAACTGTTTAATCAGTGACTTAGTCACTATGATAATCATCGGTAATTTCATTAATGAGGGACCGATACACGTTAGTATCCATGATGCCACCGGTAAATAATCGTTGACAAATTGATGAGATTTCGTTGATAATTTCAGGAGAATTATTACCAGCTCGTTTCCCACCGATTAAAATTTCTAATCTATCTACGTTGGCACGGACGTTGTTAGGACAAGTAACAAGACCACTTCCCGTTTTGCCTTTACCAAAAGATGAAAAATAACCAAAGAGACCTCGGGGTGAAGTTTTTTGTGGATCTGATTCGCCAGGTGAAGTTGGTTCGCTAGGTTTTTTCTCCTTAAGGGATTTTACTTTTTTCATTACATTTTCTTTAAACTCATCAAAATCACCAAAGTCTTTTACTTCTTCGATATTTCTAGAAACGAGATATATGGCAACAATCCAATCATCAAATTTAAATTCTTCAACGTACTCAGGTCTTAAATATTTATCTCGTTCTTCATATTTTGATGCAATAATCATTGTCTGGGATGGATTTTGGATAGCGTTAATACTCTTGGGTTTAAAATATTCATTTACTGATCTTTCTGGTTGTGGTTGTTGTTGTTGTAGTTCCTGAAAAGCCAACGTCATTTTTTTTATAGCTGTATCGTAAGCAACATATCTCCGGTCGTTAATTCGAGCTTGATCAACATTAAAACGTAAACGAAAAATCCATTTGTACCATTTCTCGCGACTTATATTATCATCAGCATATTCAGGTTTTAAAAATCGTTTTCGTTCATCATAAGATAAAAAAGCAGTTTCAGCTAATTTATCTATATTAAACTTTGCGATGCTGTCACTGAAAACCTCATTAAATTTATCAGATAATTTAACCCCAGCTTGGGCTTCTGATTCTTGGACAGTTTCTTCGGGTGCTAAAACTTGCTGAGCGGCAGTTATTTCAGCGGGAAGTTCTCGTAGAATTTTTTTGTCTTTTTAGTTCGCTCTGCTATTTTTTCAGTTTGTTTCGCTGTTTTCTTCAACACGGGAAGAATACCTTCAGTAGTTTTCGTGAGAGGTTTAAATAATTGTTCTGCGGATTCTGTAAATTCTTCTTGTGTTTGTTGACGCTCTTGTAATTTTTGCTTAACACTATTATGAAGCGGAAGATATTTCTGTATCGCTTCTAGTCGCTCTCGAGCTAATCTTGCTGAATGAGCTTTACCAATCATTATATCAATAATGATAAACAATCGTTTTAAATCGACAGCAGCAGGGAGGGTGACCACATGTATGTGATATGTTTTTGGTTCCATTTTTCAAAATGTTTCGTAGTCGTTTTGTTTCAAACATAATTTTTTTTAGCCCTTGTAGGAACCCTTAGTTCTAAAAAATAAAGGTTTTGCAAAGTGGTCTGTTCACCTCCCCGTTAAATCGACAGCAGTAGGGAGGGTGTGAGCACATGTGTGTAAACGACTCAGCCTAGTGTTTGAAAAATAAACTTCAGTTTCACTTTATCGACCTTATTTTATTTTTTTTTTTTTTTTTCATTTTTTGCTTAGGAACCTTTATTTTTACGCGCACGCCTAAGTCCTGTTCCACCCTCCCCGTTAAAATCTGCGACAGCAGTGAGGGAGGGTGGCGAGCACAATAATGTCAAAACGACTCAGCCTAATGTTTGAAAAATAAACTTCAGTTTCACTTTATCGACCTTATTTTTTTAAATTTTTTTTTTTTCATTTTTTTGTAGGAACCTTTATTTTTACGCGCCGCCTTGGTCTGTTCACCCTCCCTGCTGCTGCTGTAGACAAACCCAAAACCTGGAAAGCGGGGCTACAACAAAATCTACCGTGTATGTTCGCGAAGAAGTCGAATCCAACTGCACAGAACATAGATTCTGATATGCTCTATCATAATGATCCTGCAAATCAGGTTCAATGTTGTTTGTTCTAGTTATTACTCCTAACAAAGTGCACTGTCCTAGATCTGCCGGCACAGTATGCGCCGGCAGATCTGGGTTTGCGCAGATTGTTGCAGTTGGACTCTACTTAAAAGAGAATATATACGGTAAATAGCGGAAACGGTACAGAGGAATAAGCAAAAGAAAATCAAAGTAAAAAACGTGCTTAAAAATGAAAGGGAAAAGATAATGTTGTTGTTGTTGTTGTTGTAGGGCTTAACGCCATATTTCAGCACAGGATAGGTTATACATGGCGGCCAGTATAAATGGTGGAGGAAGAACCCGGGAAAACCCCGGAAACAACCACCGACCCACGACAAGCAACTGGCAAGCTTTCTCACATACCCACATTGGTCAAACCCCGAGACTCGAACCCACGCAGACAGAGGTGAGATGGCAATGATCCGTAACGGTGAACGTTTTAGACCACTCTGCCACTCGTGGCCCCGGAAAAGATAATGTATAAAGAATACTCTTGATCTTCATGTTTCACTCAGATAGTCCTCAAGAAAGTCGCATCATTCGATTTTACTGGCCAACTAGTGAATCCTAGGAACATCTTAAACTGATCTTTCCACACAAACAGGTTGTGGCATTCCACAGAAACTCTAAATTTGAGAGATTTTCTAATCGGGAAAAATTAAAGACACTCTTAAATCAAACAACAGTTGCGAAATCAAAGCCTTATAAGTACAAAATGTAAGACGCGCCAACACATTCAAGAAAGAAATAACAATCTCAAGCACAGTCACAGGTAAAACGTTAGATATTAAGAACCAGCAAGGAAACAACAAATTTCTAAGTTACTAACTCATATCCCCCTCCCCTTATTTCACTTTATTAAACTCGTGATCTCAACTTCTGTACTTTTGTAAAAACATAATTTCAGATATAAAACAGCATATACTTTCTTTTTGTTTTATTTTGTTAATTAGTCACAAAATAAGTTTGTGATACTGATTTAAAGCAAAACTTTTGTTAGTTTTGAGACATCGCCATTAACCCCGGCGAGTCATACCAAAAACTTGTAAAATGCCTCGCTTGACGCTCAGCATTAAGAGGTTAGTTTCAGGACTGGTCGGCTTGATATCGGGATAATGTGATTGGGTAGGACATGATGCCACATGTCTGCGGCATGATGCACCATTGCTCGACATGACTATATACTGCCACACTGCAGTCATCATGGCAATGACTGAAATTGTTATAGTTACGTCAAAATCCAAAACACACACACACACACACACACACACACACACACACACACACTGCCAGTTCAACAACATGCTATATCTGGGAAACAATTTTAATTGATAGTTGTCCACAAGCCCATAAATTGCTCAAGTTTTTTTTATGGCATGTTAGATTCCTTTGATCTAATCGTGACGGTTTTGTAGATATCTACAGTTATACATTATGTGGGTTATGTAAAATAATTACGTTTCATTTGTGTGGGTTTTTTTCTTGTCTCGTTTGTGTTCTCGTCATTCGTATCTTTTTGTTTTGCCCTTGAGAAACGAATCTGTAGGTTTAAAAAGTGCTTGGAATGGTTTTGTCAGTTTGTCTCAGATATATATGATTTCTCCTGACCAATACAATCTTTATGATCCAGTACATTCGGGAAGGGTGTGTGATTATTCAATATTGGTAAATCTGATCATTTTCCGCAAGCTTCTGAATCGTTTGTATATTCTTATACTTCCATATTCTACACCAATTTAAGCATGTGACTTTACACCAAGGCGAATATAAAATCGAGTTTGATCTCTTATAAACGCGTTCATCTCATCTTCTGAACACATGCACTGACCTGTTTACCCATATAACCTTCTCTCAGGCATAAAACGCTTTCTTATACCAAGAATAAAGCGATTCCCTATTCCTGTGTGGGGTATTGAAATCGGCCGTGTCTGTATATATATATATATATATATATATATATATATATATATATATATATATGTGTGTGTGTGTGTGTGTGTGTGTGTGTGTGAAAGATAGAAGTTCAGGGTGCGGGAGAGAGAATATCTTGACAATTGTTAGATGGAATGTAATGAAAGTCGGTAAGACTAATAAGGATTATGTAACAAAACAATGTTAAATTTTGGAGCATGTTCATTGAAAACCGCTAGTATTGTTTCCTTTACCAAGTGTCTTTCAGTTGTTTCCCTCTTTCTCATGACCCAGTATAGAGTTGTGTTGTTATTATATCCTGAGATGGGTGAATCGCGATATTTCTCTCCCACTTTAATTAGTAACCAAGGTTTGTGAACACTAACCAATTTAGAAAGAAAAAAAAAAAAAAAAAAAACGGTTTGAATTATTTTATCACTCTTATGCATAATTTTTATTTCAATCCATAGTAAACCTCCCTCGAGCAAATTGTCATTCTGTCTCATAAATCTACATTTTTCTTTAACAGGAAAATCAAATGATGGATACGAAACGATGCTCCAGGTAAGGGTTTAGCTCCATGTCGTATATGTTTATTGCTTCTAGCAAACCGCAATAAGTCATCTATGATTACAGCTTGTAACGTTTAAAGACAATATTAGTTTTAAAAAAAATATGCACCGTTGTATGAATAAATCATTAGATGTCCTCAGTACGTCTAGTTAGCAGACGGTATCTCCGTTTCTGCACATATATTGTGATCGTTCATGAATATCTGTCCGACATTGAGTCGTGTTTCCAAGCAACCTGAACTCTGTGTGCACCGATAGAAAGAAGGTGATTATAGTATGTATTATTGTCCTCCAGGATGAGTAGAATACAACAGAGGTTAAGGCCCCTTAAAATTGTCCCCAGGGGTTGGATGTAGGGGTCAAAAGCTAAATTTGTATAAGTAGTATTGAATGTTGTTCGTACCCTGATAAAATATGTAACTTTTAAAACACAAGAATCTTGAATAAAATAAAGTTTTCTATTTAAGGAAAGGATATCGAAACGAAACATATTATTTGCATTTTATTACTCTCAAATAACATTAATATTAAAGCATTTTGTACGAAGGTAAGTTGATTATATATATATATATATATATATATATATATATATATATATATATATATATATATATATATATATATATATATATATATATATATATATATATATATATATATATATATATATATATTATAATAATAAACAGTGTTCATAAATAGAAAGGTAAATACGTTTGTGTGAACTGCACAATACATAGATAAATAAAACTTTTATTATATTGATAGGTGAACTATCTGAGCCACTTCTTGCTGACTGCACACCTTCTGCCCGTTCTGAAGCTTTCGGGTGAGGACTGTCGAATTGTTAATGTCTCCAGCGGGGCGCACTCATTTTCTAAGTTCGATTTGGCCACAATTAACTACAGTGGAGATCCCCAGAAATTTGGAAGGATGGACTACTATGGAAGATCAAAGTTATACCAGGTATACGTAAATGGCACGAAGATAGGAAGGCTTTTTGTTTGCATGCTGATTTCATTGATTTGTTGGGCTGGTGGTTTCTTGTTGTTGTTGTTGTTCTTTTGTTTGATTTACAGTGAGTGCTGTCTCAGAAATCATTGTCTCTCGATAAGTCTTAATTATCGAATTTGTACTGTTTTCTAAATCAGTAAGTTTCACAATTGTTCTTAAACTTCTGGAAAAAACTAAATTTCCTGAAATGTTATTCAAGTTTATAGCAGTATATAAATGATACGAATGCTAATAGCAAATCACGAAAATTTTGTCGCTAATTGACCTTACTGGCGTGACCATAACATATCGTGACTTACACGTATGTTCTCCTCACCGTATGTATTCGTCTGGACGTCCAATTGTTGCTCATTTACACAAGGCAACCAGTTTTAAGGACTTAACCTCAAATTATATTTTTGTAATGTCAGTTGCAAAAGTCGCTCATTCAGGGCTGAATCCAATTACATATCATGTTAATTCAGCTAATTATATTAATTAGATAATATACAAGTAAAATCAGACACACAAACGTCGGCTTGAATGTAAAAACTTCCAAATTTCACAGCGATCACATTGGTGTTGAAAACAAATTCTGTTCTGTTTCCTTCTTTTCATAAAAATGTGCCCAACGGCACTCGTTCATGAGCCAAAGTTTGCTTAACTTGCCCAACGTCATGCATTCATGGGTTCAAGTTTGCTTAATTTTGCCAGCGTCATGCGTTCATGGGTTAAAGTCTGCTTAATTTGCTCAGCGTCATGCATTCATGGGCTAGAATTTGTATATAACACGACAATAACATTTCACGATATTATTCCCAATGGTTCATTTGGTTCTGTGGGGTTTAACGCCATTTTCAGCACATAATTGCTTATTCATGATAGCAAGTTTATTTGGAAGAGGAAGAGACCGGGATGACTACAGCAAGAACCACTCACCCACGGGAAGCTTCTGGCAAGTTTTCTCTCATACCCGCGTTGGTCGACTCGAACTCACGCGGACAGAGGTGAGATGCGTGAGTATTTGTAAAGGTCAGCACCTTTTACCACTCTGCCACCCGGGGCCTTATGTTGAAATTAAGCTTGTTCAGAAGTTATATCTTTGGGTACCCAACCTAACAGACAGGAATCTGATGTTTTCATGTGATGGCTTTGATTTGTTGATTGATTCATTTATTAATTGACTGACAGTAGTTTGGTACTTAACGACGTTATGTAGTGGTTAATAAGCAATCGGTGTTTGTTTGGGCCTTTAGGTCAATAATAGGAAAATAATTTAGAAATGATACAGGGACTACCATTGTATACACGCATACGTAAATAGTTTTATATGTCATCACGCATTAGCTCAGATTTCATCGAGGTTAATCATCGAATGAGTGATCTCATTATGACTGAAATATTCCAAGTTCGAGTTTGATAGAGAAATCTTACTTATTCGAATGGGTTATCATGACAGTTTCAGCAATGTACAATTTTACTTTGCGTCTGACCAAGTTCTCCGCCATTTTCAGCGATTTCGCACTTTTTTCACTGCATCATTCTATCTAAATCCATGGGCTATCTGCGCTCATTAGTTGACGGCCACGTTGAATCTTTTTATTAATTTTCCTTTGTACGTATTGAAATACAGTATTAAAAATGTAGGAAACGGAACCAGTCTAAGCATGGCGGCCAAGATGGGCTTTCCTGTGCTGTTACTGGCATATTGTAACATCTGTTCACGTGCTACCTTCTACCTTCAATAGCCGATACTCAGCCACACGAAGTAAAGAATTCCGTATTTTCCTTTTACTACTTATACAAATCTTCAGACTGCTCCAGTGGCCTAAGTAGTTAGAGCGTCAGCCTCGGATGCGGGATGTCGCGGGTTCGAACGCCAGCCGAGTCATACCAAAGACTTATAAAAATGGTAGTGGCAGCTGCTTCATTTGGCGTTCAGCATGAAGAGGTTAGTATTAGGACTGGTAGGCCTAGTGTCAGGATAATAAGAATGGGTGGAACATGATGCTGCGTGTCTGCAGCATGATGCCCAACTTAGTAGCTAGACATAACTATAAAGTGCCACACTGCAGACATCGTAAAGATAAGACTCAAATTGTTAAAGCTAAGTTAAAATCCAAATCACACACACACACACACACACACACACACACACACACACACACAAATCTTCATAAAAGATCTCAGGAAACAGTTTAAACTGAGTAAAATGTAGTTAAGAAATAGTGTAGTTTTCTGCAGGTAATATATTGTAAACCAGATTTTACCCTTTGTCGCAGTAGTGTTATCTTACCAAAGTGAGGCAACTCACTATGCGGAATATGTAATCCGGGGTGGAAATTGGACCAAAAGGCCTCGAGATACTCCAATTCTGTTAAACAATTCACTGTTATTTGGTAATTTTGTTTTCCTACACGACCAGGGCGGTTCCATCTGGTTTGGCTCATGCACCTTTGTGATGTTAGCAATAGTCAAATATTTGACGTGCTACTTACGTATAGGTGGTTTTCGTGTGCAAAACAAAATAAAGTAAACAATTTTCTGTAAAGCTTTGGTACTTAAGTTTTGTATTTAGCTGTTAATGACTTTAAACTAACGACTATGCGCGTTTTTGTTGTGTGCAAATGTCTCCTGTCCAGAGAACGCGGGGGAGACGTTGCACTTCAAGCTTATTCTATTTGCTTGTTTTCCGACAAACTTTTGTACACAGCAAACCGTGTGCAATTCCTTTATTACAGATCTGATTCCTTCTGCATTTTGTTACAGCTGACCATACGAACATCAACTGGGGAATTTGGACCCCATTATTGAAACTATGAACACCTGATGTACTAGGTTCAGGTCAAAACTGGCATCCAAAGAGACAAAGGTGGACTTAACAAAACTATCTAAACGTTACTTTTACGTTAAACCAGGTGAACTAGGAAATACAAGCACTGAGTTATTATTAAAAAAATTTGAAGTTTGCAAGCTAAAAATAACACCTTAAAATCAGGTGTGATATTTGGAAAATATTTGTAATTAATTTTCATATAGGCCTACTAGTAGATGACCAATGCTGAGAAGATCCTGAAAGCTATTTGATTTTAATTTCATTCGAATAACCGTTATAGAACGAAAGTTACCTAACTCAGCAGTTTAAGTTCCAATTTGCGTTGACCGATAAAAGATATACAACAGTTTTCGAAGAAGCGCTTTTATCAACATACATACATACATACATACATGCACGCACGCACGCACGATGAACGACATACATCAGTTTTCGAACAAGTTCTTTTATCAACAATTATACATATATACATACGTGCATGCATACACGCACGTACGCACGCACACGCACACACACACACACATACACACATACATGCATACATACATACATACATGCAAAGATCGCTGTCCTAGTCTGTTCAGAGCCCCCTCCAAACTGATCCTAATTTCTCTTCTCCTGCATATTTTTCTTTATGTGTCAGGTGGTATTCTTTCTACCTTTCTTATTATTTCCTGCTTGTATTTAAAATTTGTTTCAACTGTGGTGTCTTCTTTCTCCTTCCGGAATAGACATCTCAATTATCACCAACTTTGTCTTCAGATTTCTGGAATTATGCTCCCATGATTTCTTATTTCCCCATCTTGATGATTCATTGCTGCTATTTCACTTAATATGCAAGATGGGAATGTCACTAGTAATTAGTGACTTCCCACTGATGATCTGTCGTTTTCTTCCAGTACTAATTTATTTTTTTCTTTCTCCTCCGGCTCAGTAGTATTCCACTTCCTTTGGCTTCGCAGGTATACTTCATAAGTTTAAAGGAATAGTTATTTTCGATTGGACAGCAATAAATTATTGGGCCTAACATTCGCGTAGGAATGGTAAGAGCGACGGGGTACATAGAATCTTCAAAGTTATACCAGTTTGTTTAATACAGTAAATAGCAAGAACAGTGAAATGTCTGCAACGAGGAACCTGCAAAAGACATTGTTTTCTTTTCCTATGATATTTCCACGAGACTAAGCAGTACGTTTTGGTATAAATGAAGAAGGTATCGGAACACTTCAGGGAATCAAAAGCACCTCTCAGCATGAGGTCGATGTTTCCGGTATTTCCAAGGCCCCAAAAAGAAAATGTGACGTGTTTTTAAACGCGCTCATACCACAAATATTTTTTTCTCTAATCAGCCTAATGACCACACATTCACAAGACTCTAATCTCGCACTGGCCTGTTTTCTTGCTTCACTTTCGCATAATTTATCAGTATTCATTTCTATGTCATAGATCTGTATTCAAACCAAATTATACAAAACGTAACCCAAACGCTTAAGACACAGAAATAGGCCTATCTCGAGTTATTACACGTGCACATGTGACAATATCCCGAAAATTCATTATATTTAGAATTTAGAAGAGGCCGTTGTACAAAACTTATCCATGCTGTCATAAAGTCCTTCGAACACGGTTCAGTATTGATAACGCCTCTGCCTAAAAATTGGCTCATTGCTCGCTATGAAAAATATCTTCCGAAGAACGATTATACGCTATTAAACCAGCATTAGCTAAAATGTAACAAAATTAGAAATGGAGACATACATAAAAATAGCACATGCGCAGGGCTTGTAACAATACTCTTCTCTACAAACAAATTCAGCAATTAATGAGTATTAAAAACAATGCACGTTCCTGGTTAGATGCTGCATTACGAAAGGAAAGTAATGCGACCTCAAATTGTGTTAAACAGAAACAATACTATTTGCTGACTTCGCATTTTAATGAGCTACGAAACAAGATTTTTAAGTCGGCAATTGCTACTCTGACTTAACTTCAGCACTACTTTAATTCTCGCAATGATGGTTTGATTGTGCAATTTTTTAACAGAATCGCGCCCTATTAAATATTTTTTTTAGATTTGTGTGTGTGTGTGTGTGTGTGTGCGTGTGTGTGTGTGTGTGTGTGTGTGTGTGTGTATCGAGTCTCGTCCACCTGTCGGTTTTTTAATGCTATAATTTAGTCCCACTATCCTACGCCATTAAGTTTCATTTTTTAAATTCAAGGTGATGCAGATGTACGCACTAAACAGACGGTTAAAGAATTCCAATGTGACTATCTCTTGTGTTCATCCTGGCATGGTTGCCACGGAAATCGGCAGGTACAGTCAGGACATTCCATTCGGTAAAATGTTCTTTGGAGCCTGCAGACTGCTAGGTAAGCCGTTCATTTGCAATCTTTAATTACCCCTCTTTTGCGTAACTGACTCAGAGCTCTTGCTCAATGATATATAGTGCATAAGTGGAGTTTGTTTTAATGGTCCTCGGTTTCAAAATAACGACAAGGAAAACAAACACAATAAACGTTAATGGCAGCATTATTGTTCGGATGGAGTTTCAAGAACAATACTACTGATTATTATATGCCCATTATTTAATGTCGATTGCCTTTACGGTGTCAGAATTGTGCAATATTTCTCCATACTGCACTGCTTCATACAGCATTACACGTGTGTTTAAAATAGTGTAGTGTTAGGAACTACTGTCATGCAGCAAATGCTGGAACTTTCGATTTATTAGATTTTTCTGTGAATGAACTAAAACAAGCAGATCCATTCCAAAGTGGAGATGATAAAGCTGATGACGTGGATGACTTCACTGAGTCACAAAATAAACTTTCAACCAAGCAAACGACTGAGACGTAATATCCGCAATATCCAGCGATGACTTTATGACAACAAACGTGAGACATGCGGTATTGAAAATACCATTCTGATTATTTAAACATTTATTTAGCAGAAATGTTCATAACGATTCACAAAGAGAATGGGTTCGGACTATGAGCCGTGCTCTCGAAAGTTCATAAAAATATATTTTGGCCAAGGTCTATCCCGCCTGTGTCAGATACGCCCCATTTTACAAGTCAGTTCAAGCGCTAAATTTGAAACAAAATGCAAAATCAGAGCCAATATGCCAAGACGACGAAGAAGTCTTATTTTCCGCTGGAAAAATGGGCTCGCACACCCCAGTTTCTTTGCAATTTTCCCCGTTTAACCTTTCTATTGTTAGAAAATGCTTGGATTTATAGTACAAGTTGTACAGATCATGTAGATCGGTCCCGCCAACAAAGAGCATGCAAGTAATATGGCATAAAATGTGTCATCTAACCTATAGCTGGTAATAACAGTAACAATAAATGTACTTAGCTTTCTACATCTTGAATTTCCTCAAAATGTACTAGGTAATTTCTGCTAGTCAGAAATACGCATGTTTCTCAAATTGATCCACGCAACCAAACTGCAATGCAGTCTAGACTACTTTTCCAACAGAAATCACATTTCAAGTGAGATTTTACTGCACTCTAAATGAAATGAATTTTATATTCACTAACCAACAATAATTTAATCCCGCGTCTTCTTGAAAATTCCATTTAAGATAATTTCAGATATTTCCACCTTATGATTCTAAACTATCAATGACAGAAAAGAAACATGTGTGCTGCTTGCTTCAAGGCCAATCCCTCCAACCACATGTACATCGTACTAAATCGATCCAATTAACAACTCTAGTACATCACAACTAGATATGCAGAATTTACTTGGATGGATAGAAAAACAAAATCCCTTCATTCCTGACCAACTGTTAAAGTTGTTCCTAGGCGCATTCATTCAAAATGTAACTCTAAATTACAATGTTAATTAGATCAAAATGAGATTTCTTTTTTAAACCAATGACTTAGCGCGCAATACACTCCCATGTTCAAAGGTCGCTGAGCAGTGCTAAGTGCCCATGAATACTGTTGATGTGTATTTGGTGAAGTAATGTGGTGTATGTACTTTGGAATCCAGCATTAATTCAGTTTCTTTCTTCTAGTGTGTTCTTTTATTATTCGGCCTTAGGAAGAAAATCAAAATGATTATATAATAAAAGGTTACTACATTTGTATTGGAAAATCTGCTTGGCGCAGTCAAGTCAATGCCGGTGCGGCAGCCTTTGAACAGATCTGCTTGGTGCAGTCAAGTCAATGCCGGTGCTGCAGCCTTTGAACAGAAAAGACTGGTGGACGCATCTGAAAAACGTGCTCTACGCAAATCCAGGAACATCAGATCCGCAACTCTCAGTCAGCAACCAGTACATCCATGTCACCACTGCAACAGACGCTTCCGGGCCTGGATTGGACTGATCAGCCATCTCCGGGTCCACCCCCCAGTGAATTCGATGACATTAAATGGTCCTCATCGACACCGATGGGCGAACATCATCATCATCATCATCATGGGAAAATATAAACTCGTTTTTTTTCTTTCTGAACAATACTGGACTCCAAACGTCGTGAAGAATAGCTCAGAAAAACTCTTTCATATTTTTCCATACAAAGGCAGTAACTTATGTTTCTGATCAGCAATTTTCACCTCAAGATTTAAGGGACAAAATGGCTGTTTCACCAACATTGCATGGCACATCTGTCCTCGTTAGTTTCATTCCAACGGAAAGGTTGCCCATGTCCTTTATCGTGTTACAGGATGAACTGACTGACAGGCTTTCTGGGAAACGATAACTTAACATACCGTGATGGCAAAAACTTTTAAAATAACAAAATTTATTAACATTATTTGAATGAAGAATTGAGTGTTTCCTAAGCAAAATAAACATGTACATATAATTTATTTGTACAGTATCGAAACAAAGTTTGCGCATTAATTTTTTTATACATGTCTTTCGCTGAATATTAGGAACAATTTTGGAACTACAACTATTTGTTAATGAATAATTAGGCCAAATATTACTTTTAGATTTCAATAGTAAGATGGTACTTTGTGTTTGATTTATGCTGACATGCCTGGAGAAGACACGAAGTTCTGCATATGCAGCAAAATTGTCACAATCAGGCATACATATTTTTTTAGTCTTGACTAGTATAATATACTTTCAAAAATTATTTTCAGGTATGTTTAAATATTGGTTGTACTTGGTGTGTATATATATATAT